>LM523214.1:7201-116911 GCA_000941615.1 Parastrongyloides trichosuri
CTACGAGAAACAAGCTTGTAGTCATTTAATGTAACTACATTTTTTTGTCCAAGCATTAATTGATAGTGTTCTCTATACTCTCCTTTTACTGAAATTGTATCATAACCATCTTTAGAGAATGCTCTTCTATAATATTGTACAGAAGAACCATAGTCATAATTTGTATCAAAATCTGAGGTAACTTTTGGATCACTTTTATTAAAAAATTTCATATCGGTGCCATTTGCTATCTTATCATAATTAATTTGAACAAAGTTATCTCTGTCTTGACGTGTTTGTTCAGGAAATACTCCTAATGCATGGAGAATTAAAGATATAATATAAGCTTTATTGTGTATACATTGAGGACCAAGATAAATATAATTTGATTCATTATTTTCTTTTGGTCCAATATTATCTGAATGGCAAGCATTTTTAAAAGTTCGAAAAATTATTCCTGGATTGCTATATAATAAATTATCATTTTTTGTAAAGTTAAGGCATGTATTATTTGAAATTGAGTCAAATGCTTGTTCTATAATAGTTGAGTTAAGATCATTTAATACTCTATATTGTATTGGGAATTGCCATTCATGTTTTGTATCATTATATATTCCTCCATATACCTAAGGACACTTATTAAAAATATAGTGATCTACAAAACTTACACATAGGAAAAATGACACAAAAATATTAATTATAGTATATTTCATTTAAAAGTATTTAAATTATGATGTATTTTAATTCAAAATAATGCTTTTATATTAAAAAAATATAAGATTAAAAAACGTACTTAAACAATTATTTGATTAAAAATTAATATATAAATTATTGTTTGTACTTTTCACATTTTACAATAATTTTTACAAGTATCAAACACGTATCTTTATTTAATCTTTGGGATTCTAAATTGTTTTTCAATGTATCAATGGTTATTTTATGGCTATCTAAACTTTTCCTTGAATACACAATATGCTAAATTTGAGGTGACACATGTAAAGAAGAAAGTGGAGATTTTTTATTGAACGGTTCACTGGATATAAAAGAAGGAATTTTTAAATTAATAAATGTGTTAAAAAAATAAAAATTAATTTAACAGTAAAAGATAATTATCTTAATAAAACTTATGTATGGATAACATTGGTTCTGAAGCTCAACTTTAAATAAGATATATAGAGATGATAAGATTTTAAATTTGAAAAACGAATATCATTGGAAGTTGACCAAATTTACAAGCAAACTCGACACTCTTTACAAATAATTCCTCTGAAGTTGGATATCTACTTTTAAGCATTTCAGCTGTCCTTATGGAATTTTGTTTATATTTTTCATTATTCATTGTTTCAAGAATTTTTTTCCTAAATGCCTCTGGATCATTTAAAATACTTCTACTATCAGTTGCTCCAATCTCTAATCTTTCAAGTAATTTGGCATTTCTCGGTTGATCAGCTACAATATAATAAATTTAAATATTATTCCAAACATACCTCCACCAGGAATAGCCAATGCTGTAACATTAGTAAATGCTAATTCTATTATACTAGCCATTCCTCCATGTGTAATAAAAAGAGATAATCTCTTATCATTTAAAAGATCACTTTGTGGAACCCATTTTGAAAGAATCAAATTGTCAACACCATCTCCAAGACCATCTTCAGGAGTTTCATACTTCCATATAAAAGTTATATCTGGCAAACTTTTAATTGTTTTTATTATATCATCTTTCATATCTTGTTCCATAAAAGAACTCTTAGCAAGAGTTCCAAAAGACATATAAATTGTCTTATTTCTTCTATTCAATATTTCATCAAATTCTTTATCAAGAGGTTTTTGTTTAGGAATACCGATGCCACCAATTTCTATCATTTTAGGAGATTTAGGAGATGGGATATCAAGATATGGATTAGAATTAATAAATGCAAAGGAACATTTTGTCATGATCTTATTTCCTTCATAAAATCCTTTACCAAACCTTTCATCAAAAAGGTCTTTTAAGGTTCCATAATCTGAATCTTGTGAAATCAAATATGGAAAAAAATTATAAAGTAAAATATTAAGGACACGATCTCCATATGTCATCTTATCATGAAAAGGAGACATTAGGGAAGGGAGATAAGAAGTAGGAAATGGGATACCATACATTGGATAAAATAAGTCATGCATAATACTTGAAAAAAAGACCATCGTTGTGTTTATTTTCCAATGTTTAAATAGCCCAAATACAACTGGATATATATCCTCAGCAAGGGCAGCATCAAAATTTTGTGATAAAACAAAGTTTTCAAGATCTTGATCATAAAAAGAAGTCTCTCCTTGTGCTCTTACGGCTTCAACAAAACTACTTACTAACTAGAATATTATAATAATAATATAATTATTCTTTTTATACTTACTCTTATCTTTGGCATAACTCCATCAGGTAATTTCCAAAACATCTTATTAAAATCTTTCCTTTTTAATAAATCAACAAGTACTTGTGAAGGTTTAGAATAATATATTTTACCAGGGGCATGATATGGATCTTTCAATTCTGGATTAGCATTTATTGATATCACAACTACATCATGTCCAGCTTCAATTAATAATCTTGTCATTTGTCCAATAAAATTGATATGAGAATGGGCTAATTTTGGATTAAAAATTAAAATTTTATATCCATTTATAGGTACAAAAAATAGGAAGAAAAGAAGTAGTTTATGAAGCATGTTAACTAGTAAAATAAATAAACTTGGTAACTACATTTTTACGCACTCTTATCAACGCTAACTTTGTGATATTGATTGTAATCTGTCTTAATATTTGGAATGTTATACTTGAAACATATTTAAATGCAACACTTTATATACATGTATTGTTTACAAAAGAAAATTTTTATAGCGTTTTATAAAAATGTTCCAATTTAATTAAATAAAATGTATTTATTCAATCAGTCTTAAGTTATTTTTAAAGAACAAAGAAACGACAAAATGATTTTATTTTTTNTATTTAAGATTGTTCTTCTGTAGATGATTCTTCGTCACTTGTCTCATAAGTGGGTTTACTTATTTTGATACCTTTATTCATATTGCTAAGTTCTCTTATGATTGGAATTGGAAAAGTTATTTCCATGATCTTTTTATGATCATTTGAAAAGTCTTTATAAATATCTTCTAGTTCTTTACGTTCATAAGAACGACTGATATCTTGATTCTCTAGAAGAGAATTGATTTTATTGGCAGCTTCCTTAAGGAATTCTGGTAATGAATCTATTTTTGATTGAATATAATCTTTCATTTTTGCTATATGAGCAGTTCTATTTTCTTTAAATTCTTTATAAAGTTCCTTAACTTCATCACTTTGTTTATCAGCCCATTCATCTTCTAATTCCTGAACTTTTGCTTTGGTTAAATCTTTATTTTTCATAATGTCAAGAAACTCTTTTTTATCTTCATCATCAAGTCCATCTAAAAAAGGAAATTTTTTAGGCATTCTTATGCTAAAATGTCCACTTGAATTACAACAAATAATATTATCATCAAATGAACTATCATTTTCAACTGAGTCTTCAAGAGATGTTCCTTCCAACTCTTCCATTTGAACAATAAGTAATAGTACAAACAAGATAGAAACAATAAAAAGTTTGGAATTCATATTGTTATCTCTAACTTGAATTTTTGTTATGTAACCAAACTCAATTCAAACCTTTTATATTAATTATGATTCATCGTGATCTTTAATAATTAATACTCAAAAAATCATTTATAGTTTATAAGAAGATCTGAAATTCTAGTTTCATCTTGTCCGTGTACATTATAATAACCTAAAGGGCAATTTGATTATGAAATAATACATCTAAAAAAGAGATGTTTAATTACTCATATTTATAATTCACCTATTAAAAAATAGCAAACATTTATAATTATTTTAGATTAATTGTTATCATTAATTAATAGAAATGAATAAATTTATAAGTTACATCTCAACACTCTTTTATCCACGTGAACATTGTGCTTTTCATTGTTATGTGTCTTTTTATTTAGTTTATAGAATATTATACTTGAAATATATTTAAATGTTATTCTTTGATTATATATATATATTGTTTGAAAGAAACATTATATCAGATGTTTTCAATAATGTTACAATTTAAATAAATAAAATGTATTTATTCTATAAGTCACACATTATTTTTTAAAAATTAAAATAATGATAAAAATAATAATAAGTTTGGTTGGTAAAATGTTTCAATTACAACAGAAATTGTATTTAAAACTATTCTTCTTCACTTATCTCATGATTGGGTTTACCAATCTTGATACATCTTTCCTTATTGGTAAGCTCTTCCAAAAGTGGGATTGGAAAAACAGATTTCATAACCTCTTTTTGATGATTTGTAAGATTTTTAAAAATATCTTCTATTACTTTACGTTCATAAGAGCGGCTAATGTTTTGATTATCTAGAAGAGATTCAATCTTACTAGCAGTATCTTGAAGAAATGTAGGTAATGAAGAAACTTTTGATTTGACACGATCTTTCATTTCTGCAATATGAGAAGTTCTATTTGCTTTAAATTCATTGTAGGCCTTCCTAATATCTTCACTTTGTTTATCAGCCCAGTCGTCTTCTAGATCATGTATTTCTTTTTTAGTTAAATTTTTATTTTTCATAATGTCAAGAAATTGATTCTTTTCTTCACTACTGAGTCCTTCTAAAAATGGAGGCATTCTATGCTTTCCAAAATGCTTTCCCATTTTAAATTGTTCTTTCGAACCTATTGGAGGAGAACAAGGTGAAGGACCACCAAAAGGACCATCTCTTTCAATCGAATTATTAATAGATGTTGTCTCAAAATATTGCATTTGAACAACAGAAGGTATAGCAATCAAAATAAAGGGAAAAATAAATCCAACATTCATATTGCAATCTTTGTCTAGTGAATTTACAATAAAATATAATAAATTCAAGTTCATTTATATTCATCAGGATTCAACAAGATCTTTGATAGTTACTTTCAAAGTATATCAAATTTCTAATTTATTTATTCTATCTATATATTTACTGGCAAAACGATTAAATAAACAGAGTTTTTAACAGAGTTTTTTACCATGCAGTGATAAAACTGAAAAAAAAATTAAATCAATCTCATATGATTAAACTATTGATAATAGTAAACAGACATGATCACTATAGTTCAAGTTTTTTTATATCATTAATTGATATTATAAAAAACAAATAAGTTTCAAAAAATTATAACAAATTTATTAGATAGAATTATTTAGTATAAGAATAAAACAATTCCTAGTAAGGCAAGATTAGAAACACCTATAATACACCTTCCAACCGAATTATCTCTATCACGCCTCCTACTTTGATACGTTCCATAAAGATTGATTTCCATTCCATAATTTGGATCAATCTTCGTTATCGCTTCATCCACCCCAAGAATTGATGAGAAAGTTGAACCAGAATACGTTATAAAAGGATTCCTCATATGAATATCATTACACTTTTCCCTTCTATTACAAATGCATGTAGTCTAGAAAATAAATAGTGTTCATTTTTATTTAAGTAAATTTTTTATTACTTACATGATTGTCATTATCTTGACATAACATAGTTGCCCCAGCTCTATTAGCTACCAATTCACCCTTTTGTTTGGCTATCTGTAAATCCATTAGTTGCCACTTTGAAAGTTTTAGGCAACCGGACATATACTGATAAGCGCCACATCTTTTACATTGTCCTGTAAAAAAGATTAAGTATGTGATAAGNAAACAAAAAAGTGTTGTTAAAGATGTTTTTATAATAATTATTAGTAATAAAATTCAAAACATACTCATAAAACATGCATTGCCTTCACAAGTTGGTGCATGTATCCCACATAATGGTCCTTTCTGATCTTTTGCATGAAACCTCCACAATTGTATACATTGCCGACATGTTACTGTTGGGAGGGTTGTATCTAATTCAAAATATTTAATTAAACCATGGGGAGATTTTTGTGTTTGGTGTTCATTTTCCGGATATAAATATTTATTTTGTGTATTTATATTGTTTTTAAATGAATTATGTTCAAACTGTGAAGCTATACAGCTTTGTATTATTGTCAATACAAATAAAGTCTTTGACAGGAAACGGCAATGTTTTTTCCATTTGTAATTAAATAAATTAAGTGGACAAAAAGAAGTTGTAGAAAATATAAATGGATTCATTAAATAATTTAATATTTTGCATTTAAGCAATAAAAAAGGAGTCTTAAATATTTCTAAAAAATAAAAGAAGGTAAAGAGGAGAAGGAATAAAAAAAGAATTTTATATTATGATTAATTTTGACAAAATATATATAAATGTTTAAATGAAAAATAAAAATATTCTCATGTTAATTCAAAATTCTTCATTTTGAATGGTTTAAACCTAATACATAAGATAAGTAGAATTTTAAAGTTCTTAACCTATCGTGTAAACCTTACTTTTTATGTCCATTAAAAGAATCTACTTGGAGATATTAACTTTTATCAATTCATAAGTGATATAGAAAAGTTTATATGATTGTCTTTAAGGAAAATGTTAACAAATACATAATCGTGAGACATGAACATTTGTGATGTATCGAATGATGTATGTTTTTATAATAAAATGTTATATATTTGATAAGTTATGAAATAAAAATAAGACTATATTTTGTTGTATATAAAATAAGTAAATTGTTTATTTCAATTTACTATTCTTAAAAAATTAGTAATAATATTATTGGCTTCATTTATGAAAACCGTATAAATAAGCAATTATATATGTGAAAAAATAAGGAACAAATGAAAAATTTGTGAGAGATTAAGTATAAAAATCAAAGGATATTATTTAATAAATTATATATATAAAAAAAATGTCATTAAAAGACCATCTGTAAGAGATGAAATCAAATTTTAATAGTATTTATGAACAGGAAGATAAATAATAACAATTAGGAAATAACATCTATTTTAAAAGTTATATGATATTTAATTTAAGAAATTTTTGTCAAATTTATGATTTTATCTCCTTTTTTTTCTATTAAAAGTAAAAATATGTAAAAATAATAGTCATTAAAAGTTGTAATTAAATTGAAGAAAGATAATTCTTTTTAATATTATCATTCAAAGAATTTGTAAATTAAGTAAAAGAATTTAATATTAAGATGTTTACATCTCTAAGCATTCATGTAAAATGATATCCTCCTCAAAGGAGTGTATATACGTTTATAAATTATTAACTTAACTTTGATTATTACAAGTACTTAATTATGTTCAAAAATATAAATTTCAATAACAAAGTTTTCACAGATTAATTTTATAAAATGTTTTCATGAAAAAGACCAACTACTTGAACCAAACCTGGATATTAATATGTACATTTTCACAAAACAAAATTTCAATATCTCACACATCAAAATGTGTCAATTTATCACATCATAATTTAACAAGTTAATTTTTAAAATGGCTTTGAGTAATGAAGTAAAGTAACATAATGATGGCGATTATAATAAACAATGCAATAACTTTTAAGTTGTTATAATTTTTAGTGACTTTATTATGAAAGAAAGTTAATTACTTTTTAGAGGAAATTTAATTTATTGTCAGTGATTATAACAACCTAATTTATTAAATGTACAGATATATTTTAGCAAATAAAATATCAATGATATTTATATTTTATTTCCTCCAATCAACATCACATTTTCACACATATCAAACCTATGAATTGCCAAAAATATATTTCAAGGAAAATATAATAAGAAAAATGCTTTCAATGGAATTGTAAAAAAGTATAATAAATGCTAATAAAAAGCACCTTCTTTAAGGGAGAAAAAAAAAGATATGAATAGATAAAAGTTGTCCTGACATAAATGATAATAATAAAAAGTTAAAATATTTCTCAAAAAAAACTTATTATCTTTATTGGGAAGAAAATTACATTTTTCAATAAAATTTATCTTCCTCACTTTGAATGCTCCTTTACAAGATTTGGATAATTTAAGAGCCATATTGTGTCCTGTTGTATACTTCCAAATTATGTATTGCCTTATGTATATGGAGATATATATATATATAATATAAAAGTGTCTCAAGAATAGGGAATTAAAATATATATATGTAGAAATAAAAATATAATACATTAAAAAGATTGAATAATATTTTATTGTGTCACTTTATATACTTTTACTGTTCTCATTACAATATAAGTATAGTTTCATTTTAAAATTAAACTTTTTAATTGGTATCTTTTTTTTATATAATTAAATTGTTCTCAAATGCCATTTTTGACATTTATAAAAACTATTATTCAAATAAAATTGCAATTTTTTGTTTTATTAAGTTTTTACTAATTTTTTATTTCCTGAAATATCCAAAAATCCTACTTAATATATTATGTTTTTAAAGATATAAATATTTTAAAGTGTTCTTTTGTTTTTATAGAAAATAATAGAATTAAAATGTATGATGTAAAAGTACAAAATAAAAAGTATTTTTATTAGAAAAAATGGGAATAAACAAAGTACTTGAAATTAATTGAATATAATATTTTGAAATAATTGATAAATAATAAGATAAGAGAAATCAAATCAAAAATAGGTAAAAGTATACTATTTACTTCGATGTTCAGATGTAATGTTTTAGAAAAAACAATTTGAATAACATATAATATAAAATATTTTATTTGAGCTATAAAGTTAAATTTTTTTGATGAGATATGATTGATCACATAGGGAAATGTTTATTTATCATTTTAAAAGTTGTCTCTTTCAATATTTTATTTTTAGATGATACAATCTTTTCAAGTTAACTAATATCCCGCAATACTATTGTTATCAGATTAATCGTATCAATCTTCTTTATACTAACTTATTCTTTCAAATTTTATGCTATATTCATTTTTTAGAAGGAGGAAGAACATTTCATTAATAATACAAGTTAATTAATTACTCTTCTTTTATCCAGATGAGTATATCATCAATTTTATTCATTCAAAAATATATTTCAAAAATTTATTACACTTAAGATTCATATTTGTATTAATGTTTTAAATAAAATTTTTCTTCCTGTAAATTTGGTTGTAATTATTAAATATGCAATCATTATTTATTAACTTAGTGATATTATAGGTTGTAAACAAAGACATTAATAATCTTTAAAAAAACGATGATTGTTTTTATATCAATATAAGATAAATCAAATAAAAATTATATCTTCATCTAGTGTACACTTAATATAATCATTATTTATTCCAATATCTAAACAATTTCTTGATTATTTAAATAATTTTATCAAAAAATAAAACAAGGAAGTAATTATTAATATTTTATTAGAGTAATCTTTTTTTCCATCAGAGAATTATTATGAATCGTTAAGGATGGTCCTATCCTTAGAGGTATTTTTGATGTAGCGGCATCGTTGTTAGTTATTTGAAGTAATTGGAATTACTTCTGAATACAAAGAAATTAGATAAATTAGTTATAGAAAGTAGTTTATTATTAATACAATACAATACATTATTTAATATCTAATCTTGTTCCGAACTGCTCTTCTAAATAATTCTTCTTTTTTATATTCTGCCGGAATGTTGTTTGTTTATTTGGTGTTTTAAATGCTATTATATCCAATAATAACATTTCGAATCCGATGATGCATCAAGTATGGTTGATGCATAACGGAATTATTACCAATGTTGGATTGTTTATATTAAATGGCATTGTTTAAAACTATTGTAAATAAAATAAAAGTCTGGATTCATATTCAATGGAACAATAATTTTTACGTACACAATATAATTGACGTTTATTCATAAATTTAATTATTGTATTTAATATAAGTTAAAAATTTTATCAAAAACATTATGTAAAAAAGACATTCAAAAACTATAAATATTTATGGGTACAATAATAATACCTTTAAAAGAAGAGTACTGTAATTTTTTTAAAATAAAATCACATCATTAATATATTTTATTTTCAATAAAAATGTATTTTCCTATCCTCCCTTTGATGTAAAATTAATAATGAATTCCGTACAAAAAAAAACATTTCCTTTCTTATTGTTTTCTTTAAAATAAAGTTATTATCAACCTTTTCCGTCTATTAAAGTTTATATAAATTTAATTTTTCTCACTGCAAATATATTATCAATTAAGCCGATTATTTTTTTTCTTAGTTATTGAAAAAATAATAACGAAAAAATTTAAAATTCTTAAATATGTGATATAAAAAGTTATTATTTTAATAAATTTATTCTCACTATAATTTTTATTTAAATAAAACAATTTAAAAAATATTATTACACAAAATGTTAAATCCTCTCTTTTTTTCATCAGTCAAAGAAAGTTATTTTAATTGTATTGTTGAAGGCAAGTCATTAGAAGATGCCAAACCAAATGAAAATTTCTTTTTTATGAGCTATATATTCTTAATTACGGGCATAATATTTATTATTGTATATATTCCTTGCATTGCGGTTATGTTTAAACCTGAATTTCTTAACACTAGTTGTTATAAAATTATGGTATTTCTTGCGATTATTGATGTCCTAACAGTCCTCGTTAATTCTGTAGCCACAGGATTATTTTCAATAATTGATGTTAGATATTGTAAGAATTCTTATTTGATATTAATTACTGGAACTTTTGGATTAGCTTTATGGTGTGCTACCTGTTTCACAACAGTTCTACTTGCCGTAAATCGTGTTCTTGATATAAGAAAAAGTAAATTTAGTTATATCTTATTTAATGGTAAGAAGACAATATATTGGTTATTGTTAGCAACCTTGTATTCTTTATATTTTGCTATTGCTACAAATCCATTATGCTTTAGTGCAGATAAAATGACTTGGTTCTTCAATCCTTTTATGGATTATAACTTTGATACAACAGAACTAAAATATGTTGATTATGGCAATATTTCTCATACTGTTAATAATTTTTTAATTGTTATCCTACTCGTCATTTGCTATGTCATTATGTTTTTCAGTTTATATGAGGAGTCAAAACGTGCTAACGTAACAAATTCTACAAATAAAGTTATGATGAGAGTTCAAATCCAAGTTTTTATTATTTGTTTTTTTGTCTTTGCTGCTGCTGCATTGTATGTATATATGCAATTTTTTGTTGTATCAACAATTATGACCATCGTAGCACAAATGTTGTGGTCTTTTGCTCAAGGTGTTGGAGGTTTTATCTATTTTATATTTAATCAAAAAATTAGAAAGGCTGTCTTTAAAATGGCATTTGGGAATAAAAATACACAAGTTATTTCTGTATCTACTACTAGAAGAGCAAAACATGATTCAAAATAACTTTGTATATAAACTTTTACACGGATGTTTTTAACAATTTAGAAAAGTATTATAAAACAAAAAGTTTTTTTTTTATAAAAATATTTACATTTAAAATTTAAAAGAAAAAAAAATTAATTATTTTATATAACGTTGTTGTAAAAAAGAATAATGAACAAACAATAATAAATAATTTTTAAGATTAATGAAATTTAAAAATTAATTCATAATTTTCTTATATATTTAAGAAAGGCAAACTGTTGTAATATATTTGTAAATTGCTTACTTCTCTTTCTGCAGTTTATGCGGAGATCTAACTCTTCTATAAACGATGTAATTTTTCAAGAATCGGGATTTAAAATGAAAATGTTTTGTTCAAGGTTGTAAATTAATTAATTAATTACTACTACTTAACTGTCACAGGTTGCATAGTAATCCTCAAGATTCTTAATTTTATTTGTTGCCTCCTCAATTCTTCCTGTCTCTGAATCGATACCATTATTAATATCATCTAGTGATACATCAGCCACAGCAATATCCTTTAAAAGGTTTTCAATCTCATTGTTTTGTGATAAACGTTTAGCAAGTAAATCTGTAGCCCGTTTACGTAACTCCTCTGCACGTTTTTGTGGTATTTCACTACCAGATTTTCTTTCTTCTAATCTTTCTTTTGCTGTTGATATGGTATCCTTCAATAATTCTCCTGCAATTGCTGACCATTGAATTATATCATTAGCATTACTTTCCTTCTCATTAGCTACCTTTCTTAGATCGGCACTCTTGAGATATTTAACTTGGATATCAGTCCATTGTTTACTCAATTCTTCATATACCTTTGTTAGATTATTCAAAACTTCACTAGTTTTTTCAGCTTCCATTGATGCACTTTCAAAATTTTCTTTTGCTTCATTTAATTTATTTGTAGCATCTTCAACTGATTTTTTAGCAATAACTTGTAAATCACTAGTAGCATCAACAGTTTTTTTTATCGTTTCAGTAATTGCTTTAGCTTCCTCTGCAGCTTTAGATGCAGCGTCGGCTTTCTTTTTAAGATCAATAGCAGTTGATTTGTTACCACGAGTCTCAGCTAATATTTCGTCAATATTATTTATTTTTGAAAGTTGTTCTCTAATTTGATTAGCTAAATCTTTTATTTCATCAGGTGTTTGAGAAATTTCCATCTCACTAACGTCTTGTATTACTTTCTTAACTTCATCTGGTTTGGAATGATTTCCATTACTATGGAATGCTTTAATTTCTTCCAAAAGTTTATTGATGCTAATTACTGTTTCATTAACTTCCTGAGCAGCAACTTTTGCTACCGTTAATGCTTTCTCTGCATCACCCATTGGGGATGTAAATTCTTGTTTTAACTTTCTTATTTCAGATAACATACTTTCAGCATCAGTTTGTTTTAAATTCAATGTTTTAAAAGCATCATCGGAAAATTCTTGTGCTTGCATGGCTAGGGAAACTGCCCCCTCTGGACATGATTTACCACCGCAACTTCCACAGAGTGAAATTGGACCTCCACATAAAGCATCACATGGAGCTACTTCTTTACCACAAACTTGTTGATTAATTTTTGGAGCTACAGAAACAAGAGAATGATATTCATTTTCAATTTTTTCTAAAGCAACTGTATTTTCTTCAAATTGTTTTTCAAAGTCATCTTTGTGATTATCTAACAATGTTTGTGCTTCATGACTTTTTGATTCAGCTTCAGCAAATTTACTAATTGAATCTTCAATATTCTTTTTAGCTAATTGAGATTTTTCAGCACTTTCTCTTGTTACGTTATATGCTCCAAGAATATCAGTCTCTCTAAGTTGTGTAGCTTTATCAGAAAGTTCTTGAGCATCAGCAGTAAGTTGATCAACATCATCCTTTAACATCTTCATTTGAGATTTAGCCATTGAAACATCATTTGCAGTTTGTGAGACAAGATCAGCACCAAAGTTATGTTTACTTTGAGCTTTAAGAATATTCTCACGAAGTAAAATTATCTTATCATCAAGAAGAGCAATATCCGAAGCAGAAATATTTGAAGCTGCTAATTGTTGTTTCATTTCAGTAAGTTTTTCATCCATTTCTTTAAATTCAGTATCGTATACAGAAGCAATACCTGTATCTTCAATATTGTTAGCTTTAGTAGTAAGTTGTTCCATTTCCAATGATAATTGTTGTAATATATTATCCCAGTTTTGGAAACATTCTCCACAAGTTTTACAGTTAGGCCATACTCCAGTGTAACCACGAGCACATTCATTACATCTTGGGCCTCCTGATCCTGGTTTACAAACACATGTACCATCATCTCTGTTACATTGCATATTTGAAGAACCGTATGGATCACAATCACAACGGACGCACTCTCCATGTACTGGATCTCCCCAATAATAATCTTCACATTCAGAACAGGTACGTCCACCTCTTCCTGGTTTACATGCACATTGTCCATTAACAGTACTACATTCTAAGAATGGATTTCCATCAGCACCTGTAATAACTCCTGTTGGATCACAATCACAGAAGGAACATCCTTCACCACTTTGAAGATTGTAATGATTTGCTTCACATTGATCACAACTCTTTCCAATAACATTTGGAAGACATGGACATTGTCCAGAAACACGATCACATTCTCCAGCACTTGAATTTGTTCCAAGATGATTACATACACACTGTTGACAATTACGAATCTTAGCATCTCCATAAAATCCACTTTTACAATGTTCACATTGAGGTCCTTCTGTTTGGTATAAACATTTAAGACATTCTCCAGTTGTTGAATCACAATTTCCTGGTACACTTGGATCTATATTTCCATTACAATCGCATTTTTCACATGATCCTCCAAGTTCTCTTGGATTACCCCAATAATTGACACTACATTCATCACAATGTTTTCCAGTATATCCATGTTTACAATTACAAACAATATCTTGTGTAGCATAATCTAATGAAGATTGTACATAACAAGAATCAGCATGTTGTGATCCTGAACCTGGACCTCCTGGACAACGACATGGTTTACATGGAATATTAACAGAAAGTCTTGGATCTCCAAAGTATCCTGGAAGACATCTTTCACATTGGTGACCATCAGTTAATTCTCTACATTCAATACAAGCACCTGTCTTTTGATCACAAACAGAAGCATGTTCATTACATTCACAGGTAAGACAATCTGGGAATTTCCAGAATCCAGGATAACATTGATTACATTGTCTTCCAGTAATTCCTTTAACAGTACAATGACATTGACCAGTTTCTTTATCACAGAAGTTATGTAAAGCTCCAGTACTATCACAATCACATGGTGAACATCCAGAAGGACCAAATCCATATGTTCCTTCAGCACATTGATCACATCTTCTACCAACAACATTTGGTTTACATTCACATTGACCTCCTTGAGATTTACAAATTCCAGAAACTGAACCAGTTGGATCACAATCACATTGAAGACCTTGTTCCATGAAACTTGCTGCAACTGGACAGATATACTTTTGACAAACTTCTCCAATACGATCATATGGATAAAGACTCAAAGCATAATTTCTACATTGATAACGATTATATTCATCATGATGATATTGTCTTAATCCTTCACCCTTGAATATTTCTAATTCACTTGTTGGTGGAACAAATGAAATAGAGTCAATAAGAAGAGATGCACCTCTATTTGGATGATTAGTTCTCTTTTCTCCAAAAACTACTTTTACATCATATACCACATTCGCGTCAAGACAAACTGGAGGTCTTAGTTCAACATATTTTCCATTTGGATGTAATCTGGCAAGAAGCATATCATTATCAATATTTGAATTTGCACATGGAGAAAATGGATCTGGTTTTGTTGGTCTATTAATAAATACTTGGACATTTTCCCAACCAATATTATCGTGTTCTGATTCATAACGAATAATTACATTGTAATCCATGGACTTTTGAATTCCATCAACAGTGAAATCAAGAGTTGTTCCTTCTTTAACACGTGTGAATCCTGTACCAGTCCATGATTGAAAAGCTTCATGTTTAGAAGGAATTCTTGGTTCATTTTCACTTGGTACTCCAATAGAATCGGCATTTTCAGCTTCATATGTGTAATAATCAATGTTAGCACAGAAGAATGAAGATTCAGTAACATTACATCTTCTACCAGTAAAGTGTGGTCTACATTTACATTGTCCTGTAACAATATCACATTGATTATCAAGAGATCCACCAATATCACAATCACAAGCAGCACAACCCTCCGAACTATCAGACAATCCATAGTGTTCTGGAAGACACTGATCACAATTATCTCCTGTAACAAGTCTTTTACAAGTACATTCTCCAGTTTCTTTATCACATCCTTCATTGTTAATTGTTCCCAAAGTATTACAAGTACAAGATCTACATCCTAATGGATCATCAGCATTCAATCTCCAGAAACCATTCTTACATCTATCACAATTTGGACCATCAACATTTTCTTTACAATAACATTTTCCCGCTACCAATTTTCTTTCTTCATCTTGTTCAGATTCACAAATACCATTGTTAAGTGAACCAGCCTTATCACACATACATGGACGACAAATATAAGGATCAGAAAGAGGAAGATTTGGATCTCTATAATAAAATGGTTTACATGTCTCACAATGTTTTCCTTGTGTATTATGTTGACAGTTGTCACAAACACCTCCAGAAACAAATCCTGATTCTTGATAGACAGCCCTATCAAAATGACAAGCATTGGCATGTCCATTACATTCACATCTTTTACATTCATTAGATTGATTTCCTATAGCTGGTCTCCAAGGTAAGTCATTAAAGAAGTCTTCACATTTTTCACAATTTAATCCTTTTGTATTATGGGTACATTCACAACGTCCATGAACCATATCAGGATTTTCATAACCAATTTGATCACCATCACCAATTGGAATACAACGTTGAGCGTGACCGTAACATGAACATGAACCACGGACAACTAACTCGTATAAGGCATAATAATATTTTTCATGAATTTCTGGACGATAATCTAACAAATCATCACCGAGTGTATGAAGTTTAGTGAAATTAATACGTAAGTTTGTAATTTTTAATAAATTAGCTACCTCATCAGCATATGGATTTCCTGTTCTAATTTGAGGAGAGATTACCTTGTAAACTAACTAGAAATATAAATATTTATTTTTTAACAAAATTATAATCAAAACATACCTCACCACCATTAGAAGGTGAAACAGCACTGTAAGCAGATGTACAAATAACATCACCATGATTTTTAGGTCGTTCTTCTTTTATACCAGGAAAAGAATTAGCACAATCATAGGCAAAATATCTATATATAGACCAGGTTCTACCAAAATCTGCTGATCTCTCAATAAACATAGCAGCAGGTCTAAATGATTTGAAAGTCATAATTAAATGAGTGAAATGAAATTCAGCTTCAAGATCAAGTCTAATGGAAACATTTTGTTTTCCATTTTCAGATTGCCACCAATTTCTAGTTCTTTCCAATTGATTTTCAGTAACAATATTTTCAATTCTATGAGATAATCTTGCTGAATCTGGATATGGTTTCCATTCTCTACGAGAATCACAATAATAACAACTGGTATTACCATCGAGATTTGAAACAATACAAAAACGATCACGTTTCTTCAACCCACATGTAGAGGTTGCTGAAAGACGGTGTTTTCTACCTATTAATAAATTTCCAGTAGCTGGATAACAGGAATGTTCATTACACATATCTTCTTCTAACATTGCTTCTCCTGAGATTAGGACATTATAAAAGTATAGTTGTGCTATAAAGCACCATAGTATGAGATGAATATTTCTCATGGTTAATATGATATATTCTCTGCTTCAGATTCCTAATATTTTGTTGAATCTTTAACTAGTGGCAGAGAATAAAAATATTTAAATAGGAATGAATGTTTCTAGAATAGTGAAAATATTACAATGTATAAAAGTAGTAGTACATAAGAAAGTAAATTGATAAATTATTAATAGATCACTGTTATACAATTTATTTTGTAAGGTATAGGGTAGAATAATGCGTATAAGTATTCTATTAAGCTTGATGTTAATCTTTATAGGTCATGCTTTCAACTCCACCTTACTAAAAAATTTCGGAACCTCAAACTATAAAAATGTTTTGTTATGGCCAGATGCCATTTATTATTAAAATGTTATGTTGCATCAACAACAGAAGCAAACATTTTATGACATGTTTTTGATCTTTAGGATATAAAAAAATTAAAAGATGAATGCTTACATCAATGACCTATGTTTTGGGGAGTTGGGAAAAAAAGAGAAGGCTTATCATAATAGAATATTAGTTAATACAAACTTTAAACAAACTAATAACAAAAATGAATAACCTTTCTGCAATGTTTAGATGAATAAAATATAGTAAAAATAATTTTTTACTTTAATTATACTTACAATAAATCAAGGAAAGACATATCTATTATCATTTTTATGCTTTCGCAAAAATTTTGTTACATTCCCAAATATATTACAGCATTTCAACATGAATTAACATTAAAATAGTATCATTTATTTGATATAAATTAGTTAATTTTTATATCACTAATATATAAATATTTTACAATAAAAAGAAGATGAATGGATATTATATAAAAATGAAAAAGTATAATGGGTAAATATTAATAAAAACGCATTAATTTTTTTTTAAAATATCTATTATTTTTAAGAATTAAAAGTTGAAAATAATAAATCAAAAATAAATTTGTTAATAATATAAAATAAAAATACCATTTATCAAACTAATCAATCTCAGTACAAATTTTTCAACCTAATACACAATTAAAATAAACTTCTGGCATCCCTTTCATATCATATTATAAACTGTTTAACGTGTAAAAGTGTCTCCACATACACCAACACATAGTATAATAATTGGCCCTTTTGGACGATTTAAAAAAAGTTGGAAAATGCTGGCCAGCGGTATTTTTACTATAGATCTCTTTAGAACCATCCCTTATTATTATATTAACCTTCTTATATTCCACAGATCTTTTTAGTATAATCTATGTGTAAGGACATAACAGAAGGATAATTTACTAATGTTGTATCTGAGTTGATATATTTATATATATATATATATATCTATATAAATTTCATACTCCTAGCCAACAGAAGATAATTAAGATAAAAATTAAGATAAAGGCTATTACAATGGCGTGGTGTTAAAAGATGAGACAATGGATTATTAGAGGAGGAAAAATGGAAAGTGATTGATAGATACCGGAAAAACTGAAGATTGTTCTATAGAGAAGTATATAATACCTTCCTACAATTGGTAATATTCTTGAGAAATTAAAAGGTTGTAAAAAATGTATTTTAAAATGAAAGTATAAATTAAATATAATGAATGTTTAATGAGTTTGTCTATGTTTACCAGTGAGAAGAAACAACAATATGTAGATGATTTTTATGTGTTTTAAATTGTTAGAGTAGAGAAATATATAATTAGGAGTAGAGTATAATATTTATATCAAAAAATAAATGAATCATCAATTTAACATTAAAAATCAACATATGCCAATATATAATATCCTTTTTTAATGTACCAGATTGGGAGGAGAAAAAAATGAAACATAAAATTGTTGTATAAAGAAGAATATTGTCCTGTTACAATAATGAATATCATCTGTTTAAGGAGAGTATATTTATTACATTTGAAATACTAATATTTGTATAAATAATATCATAAATCTTTATCATTCATTTTGTTTGCAAATTGAAGTAATCATACCACAACTATATTAAGAGTTATTAAAACAATTCTTCATAATAATAAGGCTCATTCACACCAACTAAGAAGAATGTTAAATAATGTTAAATAAAATGAACAAAAATTCTTTTAAATTTCAAAGAATATTTAAATGATGAGAACGGATATATGTAACAATTTAATACACATAGTAGAATGAAAATATTTTTTTTTTTAAAAATAGGTTTGCCACTATTTTTTTTTCCTTTTAAACTACACTTTTTTTATATATATTTTTTAAGTCATTAAATGTATAAATTTATATTTGGATAATAAATTGTGAACAACATTTCTATTCTTAAGTTTATTTTAATATTATGTTTCACTTGAAAATTTAGTCTTTTTTTTATCATTTAATATCTTATAAAAATTTATCAAATAATTACTAACTCTTATGTTTTTAATTAACTTAAGTTGTACTTTGTATATGTATTTAAAGTCACTATTTAAATTAATAAGGAAGTAAAAGTTATATTTATAATTTGAGCTTCTCAATTACTACTGTTGACATAATGTTTTACTGATTCCATTACTTTTTTTTATCAATCAAATAAAAAAACATGTTATTCTCATTTATGCCATATTTATAACAATTACTTATGAAAAAAATTAATTATATGTAAATATTAATAAGCTTCCATAACAAAATTAAAAATTATGGATGTAAATAATTATATTCAGTCATTTATTTTTATAAAACTAATATGCATTAGAAATCGAATCATTCCATTATATAAACTTTAATTAGAAAAATGAAAATTACTTATATAACAATATATAACACAAAATATTAGTTTAATTAACTTAACTACAATATTACGTCATCCTCTTTCTTGTTCCTCAAAGTAAATAATTTTTTTTTTAAAATATATTTCTTACTTCAGATTTTTTTTTCAAAAATAATATACAGCATCTTCTAAGCTTCTTTCTTACTGAAAAATGCAATTAAATTCCCAGATTTTTTATAATTATACATTAGTAAAGCAATTAAATGCTTTTTTTTCCACAAAACATATCTTTTTTCAATTAGGTTCTTCTTCCCCGAGATAAAGTATTCAAATTATAATATCTTTAATAGGTAACACTTGATAAATGTTAATCGGGATTAGTGACGTTTTAATTTTTTTAAATAATTGTAATGAAGTTTTGTTGACAAGATTCGTTCAAATGATATGTAAACGAGTGATAATGATATCAAGGAACCTTTTATTAAAATGGTTTAGTAAAAAAAAATGGCTCAAAGTAAATATAAATTATTAATATTAACTTTAAACGTCAGTTACGGAAAATAAAACTATTTCTTTTAATGAAACTAATAATAATTTTATATCCTTTTTCTAATTTTTTGTTTATCACCCATTTTACTCCTCATCAGACATTAAGAGCTGTCAAAATGAATTATTTTTTTCTAAGTATTAAAGATTCATCCAAAAATATAATGTTCCTAAAAATTTAAAAAGAACTAATAACAATTATTAAATTTTTATATAAAATAATTAGCTTATGTTTTTTCATTACTACTAGAAGGTTTTCTTTTAAGTGAAATAAAAATTGTACTTGTAATTTCTTTGAGAATACATAAATATATATATCAAGTATTTTTTTCATAACAACAAATGTATTTGTACAAATTTTTTTCAACACACATGAGATATAATCCATCTTTATAAATATTCATTTTTGATATTTAATATTTTTATAAAAAAAACTTATTTAATTATTAACTTTCAAGTCAAGATAACTTTGTATATTTTATGTCAAATGAATAGGAAAGCAAAATCATTTTTATAAAAATATATTTTCTTTCCTCGTCATCATTAATAAATAAAAATTTTTAGTTTTTTTTTTTTACTATATTTTCTAACCTTATCAATACAAATAATATTTGGACATTGTCTCTAATTAAATATCATTATAATCTCCTTTTTTATAGTNATTAAAATGCGAATGGTCTACGAAACAAACATTATTAATAAATTTGACGAATTTTCAAGTACTCTATCATATTCAACTCAAAAGTCTATATGGAGGTAAGTTTGATGCACAAATATCAATGTTTGGATACACTTTTCACTCATATATTATAAGTTTAATCATTAATAAATATGGTAAACTTAATTAAGGCTATACTTAATATTATTATTCATATAATATGCTTTGTTTACCCCATTATATTGTAATTAAAAATTACATCACATTATGAAATAAAAAAAAAGTACTTTCATCCCAAAGATATTAATTTGTGGTGGTAAAAAAATTTTCGAATTTTAGAAGAAGAATTGTTAATGCAGGATATTAGAAGTATATCTTTGTACTTCATAAAGCATATGTCTACATTTCATCTTATTTACAAATTAACAAAATATTTATTCTCCTTCTTGATAAGCTCTTTTATTCACTCCTAAATATTCTTATTTTAGAAAGAATGATAATTCATATAATTTTAGACTAAACAAACATTATCCATTATAATAACACGAATTTTTTTTAGTATTATTTAGAATATAAGTTTTTAATATCATATAAAACATTCTATTTTAGTTTTATATACGAAGAGATAAACGTAGTTAATTATATTTTTTTCTCATACCATTAAAAAACTAACAACTTGAGATATATAAACTTTAATGGCAGTAAAAGTAACTGTTATTTAAATATTTTAATCATGATAAAGGTGTTAACTCATCTAACAAGTAATGTTCAAAAAATGATACTTTCAAGAAGTGATTATAGGTGAGAATTTATAAAAATTTTAATAAAAATCTCATAAAATATATTACTTTTTTTTTCTTTTCAGTGGACTATAGGTGAGAATTTATAAAAATTTTAATAAAAATCTCATAAAATATATTACTTTTTTTTTTCTTTTCAGTGGACTTTTGGTTCTTTGTATCCAACCTTTAATATGTATTTGTGGTATACTTCTTAACCTTGTTTGTATTGTTGTATTCTTTTCAATGAAGACGGATGGATATTATAGAAAAACTTCATACCTCATAATGATTGCATCATTAAGTTTTTTTAATTTTCTTCAATTATTTCTATCTATATTTGTTATAATCTTACCAGCAGGAGAAATGGTAAGTTTTTTTTTTTTCTAAAATACATACATATGTGTCTTTTTTTTTTCGAGAATATAATAATGCTAATAAAAAAATATAAATATTTTTTAGTACATCATGAGAGAAGAACATGTAGAAGCTTTGAGAAAATTGAAAATTTTTAACTCTTACACACTACCATTTTGTTATCCTTTTGTGATGATGGCAAATTATTGCTCCATTTGGGTAATGACATTACTTTGTGCACAGAGATACCAATCATTGTTAGGTGCTGGACATTGGTTAAAATCAAAATTAATTTTTTTAAAAGATAGTAAAAAGTTGATTATCATTATTTGTATTACATCCTTTACCATTAACATTATTAGATTTTTTGAACTATCATGGAATGGAAATAATTTGGTTAAGAGTAAAATATATGGTTTTTGGTATATTCTTATCGTGGAAGTATTAATTTATGGTATTTTTGTCTATATAATACCATTCCTATTACTTTTATGGTTTAATTTCAATAATCTCAAGTTGATTGCTTTTAAAAATTGTCCAAGAAAGAGTACATCCATTGAGTATAGAACAATTATAATGACATTCATAATATTTGTGTTTTTTATACTCTTAACAACTTTATCAGCTACGCTTCGATTAACAATGACATTATTTGGTTCTTGGTTTGATAATGGTTCATTTCAAACTTTGACTGATATTAGTAATCTTTTAAATAATTCAAATGCATTTATAACACCTATTATTGTTATTACTTTTACGAGAGGTTTTAAAGATTTATTCTTTATGGTTAAGCATGCACCAGCTCCAGATGATCCCTATTTACCAATAACAATGAAATTAAATAAGAGAAAAACAACCACAGAAAGAAAGAAAAACTTATTTTCGCGTTTTGGTGATTGGTTATATAGGAGGCAAGTATCACAAATGGAAAGAGATTATAAGAGGAGTACAGAGAAAAGAAAATACAAAGAAGATGATGGATTATTTTTGGAGAGTGAAACTAAATATTCAGGTAACAATCTTCTTATCAAAGAAATTAAACCAGCATCTCTATAATAATATTTTTTTTCAAAATTGATAATTAATAACTTATTAAAATGTTTTGTTGAAAATTATTAAAATAATCTCAAAGATTATATTTTATATGGTTTCTTCTTCTTAAAGTGAACTTTGTTCTCCATTTTCCATCTCATTTCCTTCTCCATCTTCCATTTCCTCTTCCTCAATATCGTCAAAAGTTTCGATACGGCTTTCTAAGACATTATTTAAAGCGTTAGCCCTATTTTCAGCTAATTTAAGGTCGCTTTTAACTGATTGAATGGACGCTGTCATTACTGATAACTCTAATTCTAGATTGTTAACTTTGTTCTTACTGTCCAAATCTTGTTTTGTAATTCGACATATTTCTTCATTTAACAATGATATTTTGTCTAATAATTGTTTTTTATCCATTTTTTCTTTTTCTATCATATTTTTTGAAGAATCATAAAGATTTGTTAACTTATCAATTTCATCACATTTCAAATGATTTATTGCCACTTGATGTTGATGTTGATTATGTTCCAACTCAAGTCTACTTTCTAATTCTTTAAGTTTTGATTCAAGAATAATATATTTATGCTTATCAACACAATTTTTGGAATGAAAATCAACAGCACTAGACATGCTTTGTACTTCATCTTGAAGTTTTTTAATTGTAGAATTGAGATCTTGTATTGTTTCACACATTTCTTTCTTCAGAATATTCTCTTCCTTTTTATCTTCAATTAATTGTTTCACTTGACTTGTTAATTTATATACTTGTTCATTAAGAATAGTAACTTCATGTTCAGATGCGGCAAGATCTTGTTTTAGTTGGCGATTTTTATTTTCTGTTGCATTTTTGGATGATAATGCATTCTCATATTTTGTTTTGACATCAGTTAACTCCATTTCTAAGGAAACATTAGTTTTCTTTGTAATTGTTATTCTATGTTCTGCATCTTCTAATAACATTTTGTATTTTGATAACAATTTCTTTGAATCACTATTTTCTCTTTCATGAGAAAGAAGTGCTTCTTTATCGCGAAGAAGAGTTAAAAGATTATTATACTCAAACTTATAATTTGATTGACGCATCTCATTTTCAGAATGCTCTGACTCTAGTAATCTTACTTTTTCCTCTAATAATCTATTTTGGTTTGAAAGCCCCTTATTACTAACATTTAAGTCCTCAATCTGTTCTTCAAACATTTTTTGTCTCTTATTGTATTGATGACGTAATTCCGAAATTTCATTTTCTCTTTGTTCCATCTCTCTACCAATTTGATTCTTCATTTTTTCGCTTTGTAACATGAGTCTATTATTAGTTTGATTTAAAATATCATTCTTCTCACTAACTTCCTCTAATTCATCTTCCAACTCTTCAATTTTTTTCTCTAAGTCTCTCTTACTTTGTAAAGATTCCCCACTCATTTCATTTGTTGAACGGGAAGCTACAGATAATTTTAATTCATCAAAATCTTTACGGAGCTTAGAATTATTTAAACGGAGCTCACTATTTTCATTTTTAATAGCCTAAATATAAACATTTGTTTAGTAACAACATTACTAAAAATAAAATTTACCTGTAACTCAGATCGTTGTTTTTCAAAGTTTCTATTTAAATCATTCCTTTGCTTGGAAATATTTTCCTTCTCCATAAGAACATTCTCAATCTTTTCTTGACATTTCTTCTCTAATTCATTTACTGATTCTTGTTTCTTAACCAAAATTTGATTTGTATTTTGAACATTATCTAGTTCTCTTCTTACATCATCTAACTCAGCTTTTAACTTTTTTATTGTTATCTTATAATTTAATTCATTATCACGAAGTTCATTCAATTCTTCCAATACACTATTACTAATATTTTCTGTTGGTGTTGGGGATATACTGCTTACTCCAGATTCAGTCATTGTAGTTGATCCTAAAAATAGAAATTATAATAATAATTTGGATATAAAAATATTTAATAAAATTTTTGATACCTGTATAACTTTTATTATATTCTGGAAGAGATGATAACTCTGGTTCAGGAATGATTTCCCTTCTAATACTATTACTAAGAAAATTCTCATATCCATTATATAAATGACCATTTTTGGTATGGCAATAAAAATAAAATTCACGTAATGATTTTGATGTCATGAGGAAAATAATTAGTATTACTACAACTTTTTATGAATAAATTAATACTTATTGATAATATGACTATAAAAATTTAATTAATTTAATATTATAATATTAACGAATTGTGTGGGAGAATAAAAAGTTTCATTAATACAAATACAAATCAAGTATATATATATACATTATAAAATAAGTAGGAATATTATTATCTAACATTTTGATTGTAAAAATGATAGAGAAAGTGTTAAGTATATATAGCTTTGAAAGTGAAAAATATTTAATGAATAGTGTTATTAAGTCATGATTAAAAAAAACAAGACATGCTTGTATCAAAATATATAAATAAGCAATATTATTTAATCTGTCAAGAAGATTACCTACTGTTCGCAATATATTTACAAACTAGTGTATGTAGATTCTAATAACTATGAATTATATAAAGAATATGTTATAAATGTGTTAAGTTATTATTAAAATTTCAAATAAAAATACTAAATTAAGGACATTTGCCTTTGTATATTTATCTTACTGTTATAAAACTTTTATCACCTTTAACAATCTTTATATCAAGAGAGATAGTCAGAACAGTCAAAGTCATTCATCCCGAAAAATAACAAGAGGTTATTTAATAAAAGATCCTTATCAAATATTTATAACGATAAATAATAATATTTTTAATTTTAAACTTACTCTTTTGAAGTTCTCTTATTTCATTTAACGTCACTTCTAATAAACTTTTTTCATCCATTATTCCCTGTAGTGCCTTATGAATATCATCAGCATTCTGAATTTCCATAGAAACTTGCATCTCAAGTTCAGCAATTCTTTCTTCAAGTTTAATTTTACTTAATTTTAAAGAAGAATTTTCTGATTCTAAATTTTTAATTTTTAAAGCCTCATCATTAACTTGTTTTTCATGTTGCATCACCCCTAGTAGAGGCTTAACATTATTAAACAATTTAATCCATGGATCATTCTTTGTCAATTTATATTTATCATAATTTTTTTGTATAATACAAATAGCTGATTCTTTAACTTCTCTCTCCTTCCTCCTAAGATTATAAACATATGCTTTACACATTCTTTGAAATTCAATCATTGTTGATGAAAGCATGGTATCTCTTTTCTCCTCCAACATATTAAGAACATCACTCTTAAGAAGTAAATTAGACAACCCAAAACGATAAACGTTTTCTGGTAAGTTAATTAAGACAAATAAATTTCTTATACAAACTCTATCATCACATATATCATTATAATTATCATCTTCTTTTAACAAACAATTAAATCGTCTCCTAAAATTTATGTATATCAATCTTTCTGGAAATCCTTTATTGTGAGCTCTGACTAATTCAAGAATAAAAATTGATTTCAATTGTTTCCTTACAAAACAAACATCCATTACATCATTTGACTTTTTATCTCCATTATTTGAGGAATGATTTATAGTCGTTTTGATAAAAGGTGCAATACAATGAATCATGTATATTGAGGATATTCGTAAAATGGTATTTATTATAGCATCAGTTTGACATACTATTGATGAAAAATAGCCTGATCCATATTTTAAATTTCCTGATTCAGTGTTAATTGCCTGTGTTGCTCTTCTCATCTTTTGTGCATGTGAATCAGATGTTGGACGGAGGATGGGACCAAACAAACTTGAAAAATCTTCATGTTTAACAACAATTGTTCTTAAAAATGATAATATCGCATTAGCTGATTTTGATGGTTGAACACGTTTACACCATCCCTCTGCATTATATTTCATTTTAAAATTATCAAGGCCATGGCTAAGTAAAAATGACTTTTTATCTTTGTCACGTTTAATAACACTTGAGTTTGCATAATGTAAGTGAATTCTGTTTACAAAACCAATATCACTCCCACCTGGATACATTGATTCTTCCTCGATTAATGCAATAAGGCCTTTCTTCTTATTACTCCTTGCCTGTATATCAGCTGTTTTTGATGATGAATCGCCGGTGTCATAGAGTCGTGTCACATAAGATGGATTTATTACGGGACCATTTAATTCAACATCAACTTCCTGTCCATTATAAAATTCAGCTGCATTCTTAAAATGAATATCATATGACAACTCTAATATACGCTCGTTAAAGTAGTTATTAATAAAATCAGATAAATCTCCACATCCGTTCTTTTTAATCATCCCCAAATAATTGTTATGACCAGGATAATCTAGTAAGGTGATAAAAGTAGAAGAATTCTTTGGAGTAAATATCTCATTAATGTGAATAATAATAGAATTGACCACTTCTTGGTAAAGAGATTTGATAAAACTTTCTAAAGCATCAATTCCACTTTGATTTTTATTTGACATTTTAAAACGATCCATTAATGATGAAACTGCAGGTTTTTTATCATTTGCCATTGATCCTTTAAAAATAACTTCATACAAATCATTCACTGAAACATTCAATAACTTTCCAGCATACTCTGCATGTATAATGTTGACAAAATTAGAACGATTACAATCACCAGTTGTTGCAGATGCTTGTGCAAGATGAAAAATTGCACCAAGTATTTTGTAAATTCCCATTTGTTTACTTTCATCAATTTTTGTGTTAACAAATACTTTTTGTAATTTCTCCCATGTAAATATATTATCAGAATCTGAAATAATATTATCACCTAAAAGTTTTGATTTATTTATTTTATTTAAAAAAAGCATCTCTCTTAATTGATCATCAATCTGATTATAGAATAAAGAACAAATATGAAAAGTACCAAAATTGTTTGAATGATTTATCAATTTTTCTGTATCTAATAAATAGGTTTCTACTTTCAAACCTGAAATCACACCATTATTTTCAACAGGTAATGACAACAATTTGACAATATTCGTTGATGAGATACTAAAGAGTGAAGGACTGTTTCCAAAGACATCCAGTAGATACATGACATCTTTGACGGTTGATGGATTAATATTTTTTGTCCAGGTTCCAACATTAATGAGATATTCAATGAAACAAGAAACTTGATGAGATTTACCACTTCCCCTACCTCCTGTAAAGACAATTGCTTGTGAACGGCCAGTTGATTGTATGTTTCGTAAAACTTGTTGAGCTTTTGAATAAATATGAGGTGGCATGTCATTCCTCCTAACCCCTTTAATTTTTGGTATCAATTTTTTTAAATCATTACTACTATCAGTATCATCTTTCAAAATTGCAACTAAATTTCTTGTTCCAGCATCTGTGTAATTTAATCCAGCACCAAGACGTTGTCTTATATTGTGAAGAATACTAGTTTCATTGATATATTTTAAATTACTAACATCATTAATACCATTTATATTACTTGGATTAGCTTTATCGATATCACTTTCATCAACAATCAATTCCTTATTGCCAACAGATACACGAACTCTACCATTATCCATTCTTTCTTTCAATTCACACATAATATAACCATTGTTATGTGATAACCAAAATTGATTATTTTCAGGGATATTCTTGTGTTCTGTAGCATCAAAACCAGATTGTGCCAAGTTAAGATCATTATTATTAATATTTTCACTCTCNTCGGTAAATCCTTTTATATCAACCAATTCTGGTATATTTTCAACAATCAACTCAATAGTATCACTATTCATATTCTTAAGCATATTATCTAAGACACGAAAATTCATTTCACGAGCATCAATATTATTAATTGCTAGTAGCACATCACCAGGATATATTTTACAATGAAATTCTTCCACTCTTGGTGGTCCCACATACCCATCAGTAGGTTCAAGGAGAACACATTGTTTTAACTTCCATTGAGTATGTTTATCTGGTATTTGAATTCTTTTCCATCGAAATCCATACCCATTTAATTCTGTTAATTGTAATACTACACTCCGTCGTGATGCTTTGACTGAATCTAGTGCTGGTAATTGTAAACCGTAAAAATCAAATGATGAATTTTGAGAATCATTTATATTCCCGTTTCTGATCATCTCACCGATAATATATAAAATAAGGTTTGCTGGAACATAAAAAATTTAGTTATTATCAGTAGGTAAAATAATCAAAATGTATAAAATATTAATAATATGAATGTTCAAATAATAATATTAAACTGGTGGTACTTAACATAAAAGAATGAAATTTTATTTTATGGTGGATTAATACATTATCAATAACTTTAAAATAATATGTAAATGACGATTTCAATAATATTATTATAATATTAATTTCAAAAGTTATTAGTGCACAAAAGGACTATATAATGTGTTATAATACAAGAGTATATAACTTTATGTTTGAGGAATTTATAATATATTGTGTAGTATATCAATGGAGTTTAAATATTGTGATGGTAAAATAAAATATGTATATAAAAATATGGACTATATAGTTATATTGAAAAGAGATTTTTGTTATACACTTTTTACAATTGTTTATAACTTTATCGAAAGAGAAAGAATATGTGGTATAAAAAAAATGTATTTTGAAAAGGGCAACTTGTTTTGTCAAAGAGAGTAATGTTGTGCTAAAGAACAAGAAAAATAAAAAAGAATTATTAAGATATAAAATTTTAAAATGGTCACTTTAAACTTCCAAGATAAAAGCGCCAATGCATGTTGGAGAAATGTTTTTTTTAATTATATTTGTATACCGCCAATCTTTATCTAACTAACAAGAGTAATCATTTGCATTGGCATTTTTCTTAGAAGATAGGTATTCTATTCAATAGTATTAAAGGAGATAAAATATACTGATGAATAAGTGAGAAGAGTTTTTTTTAAGAAGAAAGGTAAACGGTGAGAGAAAATGAAACAAAAGAATAAAGATTAAAATTAACACTTTTTAGGTGAATGTGTCTTGTTTATTCAAACAGACAAACCATAACAGAATGACCTTTGTAGTATTTATAGAAAGGTCGATTTTTGATGTTAAGAGTAAAAAAAGATAATAATTTAATCATAAAATATATTTATTATGTCAAGCACAATGTATTTTATTTTGTATAGAAATTTTAACATAAAAGGTTAAACTTTTAAAAGAATACCTTCCATCGATTGAAGTATAACAGATCCGGTCTTGATGTTTATATTTTCACGTGGACTATGATTTGGTACTCCGAAGGATGCGGTTACCACGGTAATTGATTCTTTATTAATAATAAATTTATCTTGTATCTTTATTTCCTTTCCAGAGGTTGATGGAGCATTCAAGTTGAGAACAAGAATATACGTCTTACCAATACCATCTTTAGGATATCTATACACATACAAAACACCATTTTCAAGTAAAACTTCTGTTTCACCACTCTTTAATATTTCTTCACGTTCCTTTAATTTTGAAAGTCTTTGGAAAACTTTCGAAATACTTCCCATTGTATGGAGATCACCATATGCATTTACCTTATCAGCATTCTTAGCTTTTCCAAAAAGTAATCCTCCTTCAGCTGTTGTAAATCCATTATGATTATCATTATTCCATGACATAAGAGGCATGTGTTTTGCAATATTTGATTGACTTGTCTGTAAACCATATTCATCTCCATAGTTTACTTTCATTGAACCTGGTAAGACTAATTGAAGCATGGATAAGATATTTACAATCTTTCCAGATTGATCTCCAACTTTACCATCGAGACGCTCTGACTCATCTTCCAAAAGATTCCACATAATCTTCTTTGATGTTTGATTGTTAATACCACTGTTTACATTAGAAAATATGCACTTTGGAAGATTAGAAATTGAGCATGACTTTGTAAAGATTGGATAAATTGAGTATGTTTCAGGTTTCTCTTCAATAATTGACTTATCTGTATATACAACAAATTCTTGTGGAGCGAATTCCTTGATGGTATTTACCAATTTATTGATACTAACTCCATCAATGTTTTTTGGATTTCTAAGGTAAATCCCATCAACACCATAATCGATAAACTTTTTAATAACAGATAAAAATTTTCCCTTGACCTCCTCATTTGACAAATCCAATATATGGTTACTAATATCTGTGAAAAATGACTTGTACTTGGTAGTTTCATTTTTATTAGCCTCTAAAACCCAGTTATGTTTATTACTAACGCTTAATGGGATATCAGCGACAAATTTAATGTCTTTATAATGTGTATCGACGATGAGTTGTTTTAATGATTCTTCTGTTCCAAATCTCTCATCAATTTTATCAAAATCAACTACGTCATTGACATCAAAATCATCTTTATGTGTCTTGATGACTGGAGCTGGCCAGATGGAATCAACACCAATACTTCTAAGGTAATCTAATTTATCTGAGACTCCCTTGTAATCTCCAACACCATCACCATCAGAATCATAGAAAGTTGGTACAAACATTTGGTATGAAACAGAATTTTCAAACCAACTTTTTGAATCAGTACTTGCAGCACATTTTGGTGATAGGACAACAATTAAAACGGCACCAACAAACATGGCTGCCCATACTATCCAAAATAATATAAATGAGAAGAAACGAATATACTTCCAGAATGGATCATTTCTATACTCTTCCAATTGTTCCTTTGTTAAACCAATAATTTTTGTTGGAATAGTAACTTCAACATCTCCATCAGTCTAAAGTATAATTTTTTTTTTCGATATAATTATATGTAATAGCATTAAAACATACTGGAATAAACTTTACTGTACCTAATTCAGGGTTAGTATTTTTAGCGGCGTTATCACTTTCTGAAGACATAAGTGACTCTTTAGCTGTCATGATGATTTTTCTTTCTTTTTATACAACTAATTAATTAATAATGAAAAAGAGATAGGCTGGTCTTATCTATCTGTAAAAGTTAAATTCTTAATTAATCACTAATACATTTAAATGTTTTAATTTAATATCATTTTTCAAAGTGCACATTTTTATCGTTGCAATTTTAAAAAATATTTATAATCATCGTATATATGTAATGATTATGGGGAAATGAAATAGTGAGAAAGAATATAGATAGGAGACATAATATCAGTTAACCTACTCAATTACTTAATGCAAATCATTAACTGTGGTATTATTATGCTCATATGAACAGATAAAATCATAAGTATATATGATAAATTGATACTAAATTGATATGTATAATATTTTGTTTTGTTATATCATTGTCATACAAAAAAAAATATAGTACCTTTGAGAATGGTTAAATGTAAGAATAAAAGGTTATAAAGAAAGAAAAGATGTACACAAGACGATGAATTAAATATAATATAAATGTATTTGAATATAAATATGCTTGAGAGAAAAAAAAATAAATTTTTAAAGCAAACTTTGTTAAGTCGTATGATTAAAAGTATTAAAATTGATGAAAAAATTATTAATTTTCTTTTCAAATCTATTTTTCTTAAAGCAAATTTATCTATAGGCATGTACGTCGTTGATAAAAGAATAATGCTTTTTTACTATACAGATTAAATATATATAGGAGAATGGATTTTATAAATGCAGACATCAATAAAAATGAATGTATAGAAGAGTATAATAATTTTGAGATAAAAATAATACATCTTTTAAAATAAACTTTTGAAAACTTTATCAATAAATATTTTTAAGTGTTATGCAAAATTTTAATAAAATAGCCATTTAAACTATTTTCACTCAGAGTGTATTATATAGGAAAAAGAGATATATTATTTAAGAGAAATGCAGTGTCAATGTAAATATATATTTAAGCTTTCTCTTGATTGATGCTTTTAAAAATGGCAAATATTTGGATTTTATACTCTAAAAATTGTTTATACTTGTTGAGCATGAATTGTCAATGATTCAATATTAGCTATTATTAAAGCTTTATTTTATCCCATTTTAAGGAAGGATTAATTGTGCCTAATGAGGGGTTAAGAACACATTTAAATATGTCTTTAAAGCTTAATCAAATGGGTATTGGTGGAAACATAAATTAGAATTAATTAGAACAAATATATAATTTTATTAACGCTTCCCGACTGTCATATATTCTCCTTCTCACATTACTTCATGATTTAATTATAATTAAAAATTTTATTATATTAACATTTCTAGATAAAATAAAAATAAATATAGAAAGCGGATATGTAAGATCAGAAGATATATATAAATGATTCTATCAATCATTTCATTTACATAAAAGTTTATACAATCTCAACTTTCATTACCTATAATAAACCTAGGCTTAACACACAAGAGTCCTTTAATACTTCAAAGAGGGAAATGTGTAAATAGAGAAGTAACTTCAAAATAGGTTAATTAAATGCAAGCAACAAATTTTATTATATATTGTAAAAATACTTATATAAAGGGAAAAAACAAATATTGTAAAAAGGATGAATTAAATGTAATTATACGAGTACAAAATTTTTCACTCTAAGAATGAACTTGAATGTATAATAGTAGTTAATGACATTCATTAAATTCTTAATTGTAGATTATCATTGAGACAATCTATTTATCAACTTCTATTGAAGTGAACTGATTTATTACATTAGAATTGATTATTCAAATAGTTAGTATGTATTTATTATTTGATCATTCCTCTTATACTTGTATTTTATAGAAAAAAACATACCATAGAAACAACAAATCGAAAATTAATCATATAACAAAATAACATGATAAAAATGTTTTATTTAACTTTAAAATTAGAATTAAAAATATTTATGACAAAAAGTCTAGTATTGAATCAGGTGAACAATGATGACAATCCCAGAATTCTCCTTCCTTACATTGCTGCCATGGTGAGCAGGTCGGAGTGCAGCCAGTTGGTCTTCCTTCATTAGAAATAAGGAAACTGAGTAATATCAAAAGTAATTGAAAGTATTTGACAAACATATTTCAAAATGATACAAAGATCTTCCCTTTCACACTTTATATATTACCATTACATTGTATTAAAAAAGCCTTTATATTCCAATACAAACAATGATTAATTTATGGTAAAAATAATGGCTAATGGAGATTTTGAAAAGTACAAAAGAAAAGGTTAATATGATTCATTTTATTTACAGGTCCGCAAACAAACGTATTACTTAGTTTAACGATTCTTTTATTAAAAAAAACACATTATTTTTAAATAACAATACTATATTTGAATCGGGAAAAGTATAAAAGTTTTATTAATATTTCTGTATTAAAAAATGCATACAGGTTTTAGAAAGAAAATATTTTGGAAAAATGTTTGCGAGGTATAAGCTGACTGTTCTCACTTGCGTCAGTGTGNGTGTGAATAAAGAATGGATAATATCAAGTCTTCAGAATGGTTGTTATTTATTATTCTAATGATAAGTATTATCTTGGTGCCATTTACAAAAGTTGAAGAAAGTTTTAATACAAATGCTTTGCATGATATTGTTTATCACAAGTTGGACATTTCAAAGGTAGGTACAAGTGTATAATCTAATATTTAAAAATTTATAGTATGATCATCATGAATTTCCTGGTGTTGTCCCAAGAACATTCTTTTGTCCCCTAGTTTTAGGACTAATAGTTTCACCAATTATATCAATCATAAGTACTTTCAATGGATTAAAGATATGGGGACTTTATATATGCCGTTTTGCACTTGGAGGTGCTGTATTGATATCATTTTGTAACTTTGCAAGGACAGTCGGAAAGCATTATGGAAATAATACAGCATTATTCCTCCGATTAATCGTAGGATCACAATTTCATTTTATGTTTTATCTCTCTCGTCCCCTTCCTAATACTTTTGCATTTATACCAATTCTATATATCTATTCATTAATGCTAGATGGGAAGTATACAAAAGCTATACAACTTGCAACATTCACAACTTTTATAATCCGCTTTGAAACAATTTTACTGTTTGGTCCATTATTTATTCCAATTTTAGCTACCAAGAGAATTTCAATTTTTCATGCAATTTATACAGGAATTAAAAGCCTTATTCTTTCCTTACTTATAACAATACCATTAGATTCTTTACTATGGAGACGTCTAATATATCCAGAAGGAGAAGTAATTACATTTAATGTTTTTGAAAATAAAAGCCATCTCTACGGAACATCTCCCATCTATTGGTATTTCTTATCGGCACTTCCAAGAGCACTCCAAACAACAATATTACTTGTACCATTAGGAATATATTTTGAAAGGAGACTTCAACAATACTTCTTTTCAGCAATTGTCTTCATATCATTATATTCGCTCTTACCTCATAAGGAACTAAGATTTATTATTTATACAATTCCACTTTTTAATGTTATTGCCGCTAGTTACATGTCAAGAGTATGGGCAAATAAAGATAAGACATTTTTTAAAAAGGTTTTTGCATATGGATTATTGTGTCATTTAATTTTAAATACTATCCTTACAATTGTAATGATATACATATCCTCTAGAAATTATGCTGGAGGAGATGCATTAAGTTACCTTCAATATTTACAAAGATTTGATAAAAATAAAAAGATTAAAATTCACATAGATGAGTATGCTGCACAAACAGGAATTTCAAAGTTTTTACATTATTATGATAACTGGGAATATAATAAAACAGAATCTTTGCAGTTAAAAGGTGATAAATTAAAAAATTTTCATTTTATAATATTGGGAGATTACAATAAAGATGCTAAAATAATTGGGCGAGAAGTTTTTGGAAAAACACATCGCTTATATTTTGCCGTTGAAGCTTTCCATAAAATGAATATTGTAAAAACAAAAAAATTCCCCTATTATTATCCAAGAATTAAATTTATGGATAAATTAGTTGTTTTAAGAAGAATAGGTGATGCTTGAAAATTTATTTTTTTTATCCTTCTAAGAATAAAATTTATTAATAGATATATATGTCCACTTATACGTGTAATATTTCAAAGGAATTTTCAAACGTGATAGTTATCCAATCGGAATGTTTTTTACCCCAATATATATTACTTATTTCATTTTCAGCACAATATGTTCTCCACGAGATACCATCCTTACTATTGTCCTTTAATTGCCATATTAATGCTTGTTTATCCCCACCAGCTGTACAGATGTTCCATCGAGAGCATTGAGACCATGCCATTGAATTCATATTCGAGGACGCATTATCACATTTTTTCATCAAAGTACATGGTTTCCTTATATCAATTATCGATATTCTATTACTATTAGAAGCTAAAGTTGCTAAATAATTTTCATCAGTTGGATTCCATTGAACCCTCACAAGTGGTAATTTATTTGGTTCTTCATATAAAATTGTTGAACTTTTTAAATCCCTTACATCAAAAAGACGTACACTTGCATCAGAACCCGCTGATACAAATGTATCTCTCCCAACATTGTATGGCCCAAAAGCGAAATCATTTACCGATTTATCGTGAGCAATTAATTGTTTATGTACATAACCAATAGGATTTGTTGTTCCAACAATTTGTCCTGTTTCAATTTGCCATATTACACAGGTTGTATCTGAAGAAGAAACTCCAACTAGTGAAGGATCTATACGATTCCAATCCATTGACGTGTAAGGCCCTTTATAATCCGAGTTTAGTTTCTATAATACTTTTATTTACTATTTTTTAATTTATATATATTTACCGAATGAAGTTTTCCTATAAAATTGATCCTACCTTCACTATCTACGTTATATAGCTTAAGGCAATCTGATGTTGTACATAATAATTCATTTGAAAGAGACGAATCTGGGCAAAATAAAATCTTTGTAGCTGGGAAATTATGTTCTAACGTATCTTTTAATTCAAATTTGTTAGTTTCGTCATTAAGATCCACAATTTGAAGATTATTTTTTTGTATATTATCCTTTGAAAGTAAAAGACTACCTGAACAGATACGAATTTTTTCTTTATTAGACATTGCTATACTATACACAGGATTAGTTGATGTAAATCTATATACTTCATTTCTTTTATTAGTTACAGCAGAAGATTGTGTTTGTTGTTGTTGAGAAGTTTGTGGTTGTGGAGGTGGCATCTGTTGTTGTTGTTGTTGAGGTAATGTTTGTGGGGGTGCCATCCCATTTAATGTTCCAGTCATTAATTGTTGTAACATTTCTGGACTTAATACACCTGAGGGAACACTTCTACGTCGTAGTAATGCATTTGCCGCTATTTGGTTTTGAATATAACCGTTCTGCATATTTAGCTTCAATGAGATAGAAATTTTCAATAAATATTAAATATACCGACAACTGCACATACTATAGAGCTAATTAAAAGGATTTGAAGAATATAAAGTTACTTCAGTTGCAACAACTTATTTTGTAAACGAGATTCCAATTGAAGATGTATTTCCATATCGTCATAGGAAAATCTATCAGAAATAATGTTAAAAGTGTTGAAAATTGTAAATCTTTATTTTTATAACCCCTTATCTTGATATTATAGTGATTATTATAACATTTTTTAATATTAAAAAAAAAATAATTTTTTTTTGCATACGATTAAAATTAAATTGAAGTTATTTACAAACATACATTTATAATATATGGTGTCGGTAATAAATTATGTATGAAAGTATTTAAAAGTACAGGAAAAAATTTATAATCAAATGATGAAAGCTTTCAAAGGTCAAAATGCCCTCATAAAAATATTTGTTCTATAATCTATTATTACTGCAAACATTTGATTAATTATTGCAAATCAATTGCAAAAATATTATATAGTAGTTCAAACATCATGTTTTATGCAAGGTTAGACTATCTTTATCTACCATTGGTTATTAAGATTTTTTCGTAAAGATTACCAGCAGTTTCTTTTTTAAAAGTTATTATAAAAATACCCATCATGCATTGGAATGACTCTTAAAGCGTTTAAAATGTGATGATATAATTGACATAAAAAACCTTCTTACTTGCATTAATTTTTTAATACCCCGTCTGTCCATTCCTTTATGCATAAAGGACTCTCCTATCAAGCAGTTAGTTTTTTCTCTTAAGAATGCCTCTCTTTTCGTTTCTATATAAAGAGGATACAATGTCACTCTTTTTATCTATCCAATTTTCTAGAACCATCTGGAATATGATATAGTAATTGTCTTTAATATTATATATTTTCCGTTAATCTATGGTCCACTGTTTCAATAACACAAAAATATATTTTATTTAGTCTTTTTATTATTTTTATATTCATTATGTCCATTATCTATAAAATATTATTTGTATAGGGGCTATTTTATCTTGAACATTGATCTTTTATTATAAAACGTATTAATTTTATTTGAAAACGAAAAAACAATTATCATTTTTACAATATTAGTTGCCACATTAAATCTTATCAATTATATATACTTTCCGATCAAAGCACAAAATTTTTGTTTAAGATATTTGTGTTCTATAATTGAACCAATGTATTATTTTTTAAAATTAACAAATTTTTCATAACCAATATCTTATCATATTAAACAATTTTTCTCAGCTGACCACTTTTATTTGTGTAATCTTTTTAATCATTTATCAGTTAAAATGTAATACGCAAATATTACTATTAATTTACAATATGAACCCGTCAAATTTATAATAGATGACAAGTATTTGATATAAACATCTTAAGTTTATTGATAATAATGTTCCATTAAACCAACAAGAGTGAGAGAAGAAGCATCAAGCCAAAAAGTCATGTGCTCCGATTTGGCCTAAACACTAACCCCTTTTCAAAAATTAAATATCTCTCTCCCTCTTCTAAATATATATATATATATGTATATGCTAATAGAAACTTTAGTATCTTTTAAAATAAATATAAAATTTATATGGCTCCACAAGGTTCCTCTTTTACAAATTTTTTCACAAGAATGTTTACCAAATACTTGTTTAAAACAGATATTAATAATTATTATAATATTTTAGAGGAAAAAAAAACTTTCAAGTAAAGGAATTCTAGGGAAAGAGTAACTGCCATATTATTAATTGTTAAACATATATTATTTTTTATCAAAGTCTTATAATCATTCTACCGGTAAGTTTGCACGTATTTTGTGATAAAAATGTATTATTAAAATTTTATAAAATTATGTTAATTACCGTACTTATTAAATAATTAATATCATTGATATTTAAAATTAACAAAAAATATTATACATTTTAATAATTATTAAATTTAAAAATTATATTTAGTACTGTAATTAATATCAGATTCATTTTGATTAAATTAATGATATTTAAGATTTTTTATTTTAAAAATTGTTATGAATGGAGGACGTGAGAATTCTTTCCTTTTTCATTCATCTTATGGTCTTACATGATAAATAGAAATTTTTATTGTTTGCCTTGTTATTATATATATATTAAAAATTTATATTTTTAAAAATAGATGTTCTTCAAATGCAAAATGTCACATGATATTTTTCACCTCATTATAAGGTATTTCATTTCTTTGAATTAAATAAATGTTTATAGGAAAAAGACATTTGTATAAGTGTGTTTTATAGTTTGGTTGAGAATGATAGAGAATAAATATTATTATTTCATTTATTTTGACGATAAACTGTAATTTGTGACAATTTCTTTGAAGGTTATTTATTGTCAAAATAGTTATTTGGCCATTGAACAAAAAAGTAACTTTAATAACATGTTCTTTATGCATGAGGAATCACATTTATCGTTTTGGTCATTAATCCTTTAAAATATTTATTATAATAAAATTGAATGAAAGAGAGAGAGAGATTGTATTAAATGGTTAGAGGAGAGAGATAGATAGAATTATATTATGAAGATGTTTGTTGTAAAATTTAAATAGGAAAAATGATTTTTGGTTATATATTTTTTTGAGGTCTTCTCACATATAAATATTTAAGACATATTGAATTTGTATTAGTTTTTCTATTTACAACTTCATATGCCCATTGATTATTCTTGAAATAAAAAAAAATTTAATATATTATTTAAAAATCTTCCTTCATTTACCTTTCTAAAAATATACTCTTTAAGTAATAGTATATGATCAATTTTTTTTATAAGAATCCTTCTATATACAAAGAGGTTAAAACTCTTTGCGCTTTTACTCTTAAAAAGTTTACGTTTCCTTAGTGATATATCACAAGGTAAAGTAAATATATAATATGAAATGTGGAGACTTTTATTTACAAGGTTTTGATAAAAAGGTCTATTTTTATTGAATTATTATAAAAAGTACTGTTATTATAAGATGACTATATGAAACAAAAAAGTTTTCATCCTTTCCAAATTGAATATAAAGATTTTGGGTAAATACAATTTTATAAACAGAAAAAAAAACTTTTCGCATATCTGTAGTTGACATCCTTAATTAGGGATTTATTTTTTTTTGTTTCCTATTTATACATAGAAATTTAAAAAGTTGTCGTTATATAAAAGTTATATTCATTATTTTGGTAAAATATAAAAAAGCTTATTAATATAGTTTTTATTTAAAGGACTGTGTACAAGTTTAATTGATCTATTTATATCTTACCCTATATACATATGAACACGCCATACATTTGCTGGTTTTTACAACAACAATTATAGTAAATTTGATATTTATACATGTTTGCCTTCTCAATGGTTTAGATTTTTCTAGAACACTATTATTTACCGTTAAAAAGCACATATGTTGTTTCATTGACAGAATAATATGTATAGGGGTAAGCTTCACTGAGTTATATTTTGTATTTATATTAGTTATATGTCATCGTTACGCGTATCTTAGAAAAGATTTGTAAGATATGTTTTTAGTAAACGTAATATCATCTTCATAAAAAGTTGCGAATTTATGCTTCAAAGGATTGTATATTTTATTTTGTTAATGTATATAGCCGATTTTTTCAATTTAAGCACCCTTCATTATAACACGTCATTCAAGCGGATCATGGCATTGTATCATGTTTATATTACTCCTTTAAACAAAGATGTCGGCAAATGTAGATTCAATAAGATTAAAGAGACGTGTCATTATGTCAGGAAGAAAAGAAGAGAAGGACTCCACCCTTTGGAAATCCATTTTTAATGACGATTGTAAAGTTTTACTCCCTTCTACTGTTCCTATAAATATATATATTTTCTTTGAATGAGAAATTATTCAATCTCTTTACACCATCGTTTATAATTGTAATCAGTATTTAATATTACTTCCTTCTATACGGTTTATATTTTATATAGACTGAATCAGTTTTGTTCAAAGGTTTAATTATATTTAATTTTCAATTGACAATAATAACATATTCTCTGTTGAATATAACTTTATTAACATATGTGCTTCTCTCCATTCTTTTTTGAGCTCCACCTCATGATACTCTTTCTTCTTCTTCATTCAGGGCAACCCTTTTTTTTACTCCTCAATTGACAGTTTCCTTTCAATCTTATTACTTTTTTTTTAGTATTTAAACTTTTTATATCAAATGTGAGTATAAAGTTATATTACCAAACTATATGTATACTTTTTAGTTGTAAACAGATTTTGTATAATTGTTTAACAACAAACCTATTATTTATAAATATGTATATATATCATAAATGAACATTATTAACGATAAGAGTTTTTATATTTTCATCAAGGACAGACTTGAACAAAATTTAATTTTCTACATCTCCCTTTTCCTTCTTTTTACTAACTTATAAACTGTGATCGTTGGTCATCTTTCAATTTTAAATACAAAATATATTTTTAAATGATAACTACAACATTGATAGATTAAAGTGAAAGATGAAAATGTATTATATATATATTTTTAGTAGATTAATTTTTAAGAATAGTACTTTCAAAGTCATATTTCTTTTTAACTAACTATTGTGGAAATGGCAAGACAAATTACATGTTTGATTACTTACAGAAACATTATATGTTTATTTCCTTCAGTTTATAAAAACCTGTTAATTAGAAGACTTATAGTCTAATTGAAAGTATATCATTTTTTTTATAGTTTCTTCAATAATTAGTTATTTACTTTATTATATATATATCTATTATGTTCTATGCCATCCATAATAAATTCTATTTATTTATTTTTTTTCTCTATCACTAATAATAAGATACATTTAATTTGATAGATAAGATAACATTTTGTTTTTTCCTAAAAGCTTTCTCTTTATTTTAAATGTCAAAAACGGTCTTTCCTTTCTACTTCTTATCGTTATATTTTACGATAGGGACTGTATATCAGAAAGATATGACCAAATATTTTATCAGGTTATAGCATCTTGTAAACACTTTGTCGAAACGTTCTCTGGTCAATGGGCGTTTTCATTATATTAATTCTTTGACACAGAGGCTTTAGATAAACCAATATATATATATATTCAATTTAATTTTTATATAAGTCTTATTTCCTTAAAAAACAAAAATATTTATATTCTATATATGGCTTCAAAATTTTAATTAGCACATACAAATTATTATAATTATTAAATAATAAAGAAGAAGAATATTTTTATTCAAATTGTTTGACTTTTACTATATTTTTTTTTAAAAGCAGAAAAAGTGATTCATTTATTTGTATAGGTGCATGTTTAGATCGCTTCATGATGCTATAAATAAATACAGTTACAAAAGAGTTGAGTTTAGTAAGGAAAAGGATAAGCTTTGTAACAGCATATATATATTTTGATTATTACTACACATCTATTAGTATAGTAAATTTGATTGGTTCTAAGATTTATAACTATTATAACTTTAATCAATTGTTTTTTTTTATTGAATATTTTTCTCTACGAATAATAATGGTAGTGTTAATTTTTTATTCCTCAAAAACAACATTTTTTTCAATAATAAATATTAAAAAGGCTTATGCATTAGCTATCCTTCTTGAATATAATACATACAACTGTGAAAAATATTTAGATTTAGTCATCATTCTATACATTTTTTGGAGTATATGTCCTTTAATCATAAAATTGATAATAACAAACATATTATATTTAACTTTAAACTAAGTAAATTATGTATATTTGTTTGTTTGGAGAAAAAAATGATTCATTTGAATATCTTTAGTAAAAATATTTTTCAATTTTTATTATCCATTGAAATAAACATATTATATTTGATATAAGAATTTGTGTTATAAAATTATAAAAATACACCACTTTTTTACAATAATTTATATGAAAATATTTGTAATCATCATATTATGGAGTTACCAAATATATTTTTTCAATTGAATACATAAAATTTTATTAACATTATCAAATTCATATGTTGTTTTGACAAAAACACATCTATTCTAGTTTTTTTTAAATGCTATACAGTAAGGGTTCCCTTTAAAGTGTTAACTTTCTTTAAAATTAAAATATGCTTTGTGTTCTGGCAAAAATAATTTCATAAGGTTGAGGAGAGAAACTCTATTTCTTTTTAACTCATTCATTTCATATCCAAAGAATCATATCATTCATTCATATATCACAGAGAAATATAAACCTTCTTTGAATGTATTAAAAACGTTAAGTGAAATGTACATTGCTAACTTTTTGTGCCTATTATTATATATCTCTTTTTGTTATTTGTTAAAAAGAATATAATTATTATTATCTGGGTCATTCTTTTTATACCCTTCTCAACAAACTTCATATTAAACGTACTTTAACCTTATACAATCTATGTGCAAATCCTTCTTTTTCAATCAACATTAAATACCTAGAAACAAAGTATAACTTTATTAGCTGGTATTACACAAAAAAGCAAGAGAAGGAAGATAATTATATTTTTATTAAATTTAAATTTTATATATTTCCTCAAATTAAACGAAGTATTAATATATAGGTTATTTAGTTGTTTCAATAGTACATCGATAATGTATTCAAACAGGCCATTTATATTTCGTGGCATTGTCCCATTGACAGACATACATTACTTATAATGTTCCCCTTTTTTCTCTATGTAATATAGTCTTATAATCAGGATTTAGATGTAGAACTTTTTATTATGCATTATCAATCTCTCTCTCTCTTATTTCTTTTAAATTCAGATTAATTATTTATATTGAAACTTTTAGTCACATTAATTAAGAATATATTTTAATTTACTATCCACATCTATCATTCTCACCCCATGTCTTTTCTAAAAACAAAAACTTTCTTATCTTATCAGATCACGTGCCTCATAAATATTTGTGATTGACCTTATCAATACTGATTACAATAATGTCGATCTCTTTAAATATAAGAAAAAAAAGACGTTATACAAAATTTCCCTTTATAATAATTTTGTTTTCTTTCCAGATAGCAACTACCTCTTTTAAAAAAAAAATACTTATCATGATTTGCTACAAAGATGGAGAAGTTATTTACATTTATAATAACAAAAATTTGAAGCAAAAAGCACAAATAGTACTGGAAAGTAATGAAGATGTAGCTATTGCCAAACGGGCTAAAAAAAATTTTATCATACCATTTGATGTTGACGGTTTAGAGACTCTTAAACAGGGAAAGAAAAAATCAAAGAAGGGAAAGGAATCAAAAATTGTATTTAAGTTAAATCCAAAGACTCTTGAACTTTGCCAAACAAATAAGAACACTGCTAAGGATGTTCAATCAACTCTAGCTGAGGTATGTTATTTCTAAATTATATATTTTTCTAACATAATTGGTGTTATAGTTCATTGAAACAACATTTGGTGAAGAATGGTCATTTTCTGTTCCGGAACAAAAGGATACACGTGAAATAATTGTTGATGCTTTAAGAGATATATTTAAGAATATTGAAGGAAAAATGTTATGCCGTGATGGACATATAATTGTCAATTGGCTTTTGGATACATTCCCAGAACCACTTAAGAATATGACAAAATGTATCGAGAATAGTTTTTCAGTTAACGTTTCAACTATGGATGAAGTAACAAATGAACAGACTATTAAAGTTATATTCAAACAATCCAAGTTTCATGCTGATGTATACTCCTTTACATTGAAGAACGCACCACTCCTTCTCTCTAGTGAATTAATGGAATTTCGTGAAAATTTATCTCTTAAATTCCGCCATGGTATTGTTTTTAACCCAGATATGGGCTTCGTTCGTATTTACATAGTTAGAGAAAAAATGACAATCCTTGAGGCACAAAATAAGCATGCTAGAGAGAATAATGGAAAACTTCCTAACAAACAAACAACTCCTTTTTATATGAAAGGAGAAATATTAACAAATGAAAGTGGAAAGATTGATTGCATTCAAAATAGAATTCTTCAATTAAAAAAGTCCATACTTCAATCACAAGTAATTCCGGAAAGAAGAGAAAGACCATTATCCGTTAAGACATTAAATGATGATGTTGCTGTCCTTAAAATTGGTACCGAATATTTTAAATCTAAAGATATATCTAGAAAATCACTCATAAAACCTTTAAAAGTTAGTGTTCCATCAAATCAACAATCCCCTACAAAAGTAGAAATGAGAGAAACTTTTGCTACATCTCCAACAAATAGCATTGATTCAGGTGTTGGATCTCCAGGAACACCAAGTGATTGTTATGATAAAGCTAACCTACCATTTGCTTTACGTAATCGTTCATTCTCTGAATCTATCTCCACAAGTTTCTATCGTATTGATGGTAAAAAGGTTTCTCTAATTGTAGAGGAGGATAATAGTAAATGTTTAAAATCCATCCTTAAGAAGGATGAACAAAAATACATTCCACGTTATCGCCTTCGTCACACTCCAGAAACTCCAACAAGAGGTTTTACCGTTTCAAAGACATCACGTTCTGTATCAGAATGTATTTCTAATGATTACATTCCAACTGGAGGAATGGAAAGTATGATGTCTTTTGAAACAATTATATCTGATGATGAATCTAGTTTTGAGACAACGAATGAGACGAATGATGAATCATGTGTTAGTATGTCAAATATCGCTCCAAGATTTCGTAAAAAAACTATCTCCTTCTCCGATACCCCAGATATAAGATATTTTAATAATAAAATTTCCATCGAATCACAAAAGGAATTAGATAGAAAAAGAGCAAAGGATCGTAGAAGAAAGCAAATGAAGTATGAATCCAGACACGGGTTTACCACCTCAATTGAGGATCTTGGGGTTTCTGTAAATAATTAAAAAAAAANAAAAAAAAATTGTAGTCATTGTATATATGTCAAGCCAAATTCTAATATTTAGAACTTATTAGTTGTTAGTAGTCAATACCTATTTACATTAAACAATAACGGTGTATTTGAAAAAAAAAAAACAAAAAAATCTTTTTTCACCTCCTATCATTCTATAATCTTACTTATTTAGACACTATTTAAGAAAGGAATATTTATTCTAAAAATTAATTGTTGAAATTTTTTATAATTTCATGATTACTTCCTTTATAATCTTATTTCTTTACTATTTTTTATATTATTATGATTGTATCTTTAATTATTGTTATTATTATATTCATATTAGTTATAATCGTTAAATTCCTAAGTATCGTCCTGTCAGAAAACAAATACTTTTATGTAATTTTATTATTGGTTGAGTGATTTTTAGAGTACGTGTATATTATTAAATTATATTTTAGTCATATTATAAAATTCTTGTCTCCTTTACAATATAAAACAAATTTTTAAAATTAAAAAAAGGCTTGATACTGTAACAAAAAGTTAACTTGTGTGTTCCTTTTTTTAGTTATTTCTAAACGTGATATTCAAATGTTTATTATTAAAAATTATTATCATAAGAATAATTTTAGAAATATAATTTTAATATACACTATATGTTATTGGATGTGATATAAAATTAACCATGTTGTTTTTTTTTTATTTTTAAAGTGACAATAAAGAATATTTTGATAATTACTTCTTTTCTTTCTTCTTTTATTATATAGAGAATATATAAGCTTTCCTACCCGAATAAAAATAAAAAAATATTATTTTAATCCAAATGTTTAAAAGTTTTTAAATTCCATTGACTTTTTTTTCCAATTACCATTTCCTCAGGGGATTTTTTAACAACTTTACTAAACTCTTCTCCAGAGTGGTGTTTTCTTTCATTCATAATTGCCATCATTAAATCATCATCAATTCCAACAGCCATGGCTTCTGCTTCAGTTTTGGTTATTTCATTCTTTTGATTAATAACATCATTTAATGTTCCAGTATTACATAGGGAATTCATACAGACACAGAGGATATTTGTATTCTAAAAAACAAATAATAAAAAATAATAATTTAATAAGACAAAACTTACAAAATCTGATGGTGGTGCTGGTGGTGATGATCTTTGGAAGCGTAAGCTTCTTTTAGCACGTAATGCTGGTGGTTGTGGAAAATGAATGTCATTGTCAATAGGATCATCAAGCATATCATTATTAATATCCATATTTACACCATTAGCACCATAATTCAATTGTTGGCATAATCCTGTTTGTGGAAATTGTGTTAAATGAATTGACAAGTCTGATCCGATTGGAGTACAAAATTTTCTTGTATTAGTTGTTTTTGACTTTGTTGAATTGTAAACAAGCATAGAACATGAGTTGGTTCCTTCTGGACATTGTTGTGGAACATCTATACATGGATCCATGTCATTGGAACCTTCTTCAATATTACATGTCATACATTGTAATGCACTTCCATTTCTTACCATAAAGAAGGAAAGAATAATAGTTAAAAATAGTTTGACAGACATTTTCATTTAAATATAAAATACAAAACTAATTTGGTTTTGAAAAATAAATGATATTATATAAAACATTTATAAATAAAAATTTCTGAATGCTCTATTTTAAATTAGTCCCCTTGTTACAAAATAAGGTATGGGTTGGTATTATTAAATGAAAGAGACATTACACACCTTGACCCATATTGTTAATGTCAAATGGATTGCCTTATTATATAGAAGGTAATTATTGTCGTTCCTTAAAGCGTTGAATGATTGATAATGAGATATAATTAAACCTTTTTATTTAGCAAACGCTATCCTTAAAAAGTGTTCAGAAAAATAAAAATGTTTTGGAGGGATAACTTGAAGGTTTGGAGAAATGTACCTTTTTATTATAACAATGGTGAATTAATTTTAAATAGTTTTTTTACCTTCAAAAATGTTATTAAAATATATTCTACGAAGCAGTAATAATATACAGTAAGTTTTAAATTATACATTAAAATAATTATAATTATTATCCATTTTATTTTTTATCTAGAAGATGTTTTTTACGTTCTACTGCTGTGCCGATTAAATTTAATGTTAATACAAATCCGGTGAAAGAGGAATTTGTTAGTTTAATGATGGAAGAGAATAATGAACTAGTTGACAAGGGACATTTTCGTGGAGTAAAATCAACAAAGAAACTTTCTGAAAAAAGTAATGAACAACAAAATCCAGAGAATGTTTATTCAAAATTATATTATCAAAGTAAAAACAATTTTCAAATTAAGGGTGATGACTTTGTAACTAGTATATTGTTACCATTAGAAAAAGGTGATGAAAATTTAATAAGGATGTTAAAAAACGATAAAGATGCAATAAATTTTATATTATCATTATGTGGAAAATTGATGCCTGGTGTAAGTATTAAAAATAGAAATATTATATTAGATAGGTTATGGAATGTCCTGGAAAAAGAAGGTTTTCAGATTGATTTAAAAACAATTAATACAAGGTTGCAAATATGGAGTGAAAATGACAAACCATTCAATGTAAAAGAAATGTTACATAATTTGGAAATAAAAAGGAAATTGTCTCCTGATAATGAGTTTATGATTCATATGATGAATCAATTAGCAAGAAGTGGTTTAAAAGATGAGTTGAGTAATTTTAAAAATGAATTTTTAAAGAGAGGTATATTTATTGGGAAAGAATATGAATTAGCAGAAATAAGGTGCGCTTCAGTAAAAAACATGATTACAAAGGCTGACTCATTAATAAAAAGTTATATAAAGAAACACGGTGAAGAAGGTAAACGTGAGGCGTACTCTGCAGCAATACTTGGTGCTTCACAACAATTGAATTTTCCACGTATTAGTTCATTACTAAGGAAAACAATGGTTTTTAAGAATAGTGGAAAGAATCGTAACCTTGTAATAGATCTAGATCAAGGTGTTTTATTTGATGCTATTTGGAATTTTGTTGTTATGTCCTCTCCATCGGATGAGGAAGCAATTGTTAACTTGACTGAGGAACTATTAAAACACATGAATCGTGATAAAGGTTATTTTAAACTTTTAAATCGTGAAGCCATACGCCACATTAGTGAAAATTATTATTATTCAGGTGTAACATTAATTGGTGAAACATTCCGGCTAAAAGAAGCATTATCAAATCAGGAGAAAAACAAATTTATCATGCACTTAACTAGAAGATTATTCAATCGTATGATTAGAAATCGCGTTGAAGAGTCAAAGATAAAAAACATTGCATACAGACTATCTACATATACAGATAGAAGTTATAATTTATTTTTTGATTTAGCACTATCAATATTAACCTTTAAAGAGTATACAAATTATGAAAGGTTAGATACCCTACTAGCATTCATAGATAATGTTGATCCAAATCGAGAAAGGCATCACCTCATTTTACCGATGATAGTTGATAGCCGTGATTATCAAAAAAATTTACCTATTTTATTTAGGTGGAAAAATGCTGGATATACTGATTTATCAAAGTTAGATATTGACATAATTAATCGAAATGTTATAACACCATTTTTGAATGACCGAGCAGGTGTAAGGCGACATGAAACTGATTTTAATCGTTTAGATGAAATGACGAAACTTTTTAAAAGTTTTAGTATCCCAGAAGGAGTGACATGGAATTGGGTATTAAATTTAAAAAAGAAGATAGAAAATTCTAATAGTAATATAGATTTACCCTGTTCAACAAAAAATTTAATTGAATGGTTACAGTCTACTTATGACAAAACATTCCCACAGTACGTTGATGACGATGACGAGATGGAGGAAAACGAAGATGAGTTTAAAAATAAATTGGAAGAAAACATCAAAAATCAAAAGTTTAATGATGTTCGACGGTACGTAGATGATATTAATACATATCGGAAGGTTGATATCAGTCCATACATAGATGAAATTTTAGAGTTGTATCTTAAATATGGATACTGGGGACAGATGATGAATTTTTTAACAAATATATCAAATTATTGTAAACCTTTAGCTGGAAGAGAAGATATTATAACAACAAAACAACTTTTAAGAATAGTTAAGAAATTTGTTTTAAGTAAAAATGAACTTGATGTTAGTAAAGCTATCGAATTATTGTATAATATCAAAACAAAATTCCCATATGCATGTGCTGGTAAAGGGGAAATATATAGTACGTTGAATGAAGTAAAAGAAATATTGTACCATCTTTTAAAACCACCAAATAAGGAAAGATTAACAGAAAAGAATATAACTGATATCCAGATTTTTTTGACAACATTATACAAACTTGATATTATTGATCTTCCCAGAAATGAAACAATAACACCATTCTTTATTCAAAATGTATTAAAGAATTCAAATTGGAGTAATGCAGTAAAGTTATGGTTAAAATTTCAAAGTCAATTACTTTGTTCAAATGGCTTAATAACATTACTAAAGCATGCATTGGAATTCTCTGGAGATGCTTATCAACTTAATTATATTATGCTTAAGGCTCAAACATATATGACGGAGAGTAGAATAAATGCATATTACATATCAGCTTTAATGCAGGTTAAAAGATATTCTGAGGCTGTTAATTTTATTAAAAAATTAAAAGAACCCATAAAAGCTACAGATGCATTTCATGTGTTTGCACTTACAAATTGGATGGCTAGGTATAAATATTTAGAGACAGTTGAAAAAGATTTCCTTGAACTTTGTTTGGAGTATACCGACTTGAAAAATGATGAAAACATAATGAATTTACTTGTCAATGATTGGTTGTATAAATGTGAAAGTTTACAGTTAGGGTTATATGCATTAGAATATCAGAAATTATTTAATAAATATGGGTATGTATTTAATGAAAGTCAATTGGAAAGGATATCTAAGATTAGTTCAGAATCAAATAGTTTAATTAATAGGTGGATTAAGAGTGATGACGAAGGTCTGTTAAATATCAATTATACCAATAATAAGAAAGAATTAGCCTTATAAATTTTAATGAGACGTGTATATAAATTATTCCTACAAATGCTGTTTTTTTTTAAATTAATTATATTAAAATATAATCCATGCATTTTGAATATTTGTATTTTTATAATTTATTTATCGTTAAACTTGAATGGATAATAATTTATGTTCTTTGTTATTACAGAATATATATATATGTACATAAATGTGTGAGATATTTTTATATAATTGTTTATTTAAACATTCATTAATTTTTTGTCCTTATTTTCCAAAGGATTGTTTTTTAAGTATGTTAGTATATCTAAATAATTTACAAAAGAGTGGGAGTATGAAAAATCTCTTTCAAAATAAACTACCAATGGAGTTATTGTACTTTCTGAATGAAGATTTTCATGTAATTCATTGCGGTGGTAACTGTGAGCGAGGGAGTGGTATGTCCTAAAAACATTTGTTGCTACCATATATCCCAAGAAAACATCTATTGTATAATGTTTTCTTGCTACTAAAATTGATATGATAGCAACAACACATGCAATTTTATAAAAAATAACTAAAAATAAATATGAATAAAACTGGTTTTTGAACTTACTAAACAAGTTCACCTTTCTTGGTGAATAAAGTTTGATTGCTTGTAAGGATGTGATAAGACAAAGTGTATGTCCTGAAACAATAAGATCCCCACAAAGTACACGTGGTCTAACAGCTTCAATTCCTGCTGACCAAAAGGTTGATAAAACTCTTTTCAAAAGAACTGAAAAAGAACTTTCCATCTGTGGTGCACAGTATGTTTTGGTTGATGGAACAGGAACCTGAATCATGGCAATGCATATAGCTCTAATAATATAAGATAAACCAAAACAAAAAAATAAACGTCTAGCTATAATCCAACGATCTTGATGGATGACAATGACTACCAAAGTATTGAGGACAAATAAAAGTAAGATAAATTCTGTAATTTCAATAGCTTCAGGGATTTCAGGAAATAGGCTAAAGAAAATATCTGGAAGAGGTGTTCTATCAACTGGAACGCGATCGTGAACCCATGCTAAGACAATGTTATTCAAAATCCATCCAAATATCTATAATTAGATTACAACTTTGTTATATGATTAAAAAACTAACCAAAATTAACAGGGCAATGAATGTTCTTTTTTTGTCAATGTTACCAATTTGTGATATCTTTTCGATATCCTTAAAATCAACATTCACCATGATGAGATATACTATAAAATTGCTACAACTCTGAAAATGTATTATTAAAATAAAATTAAATGTATATAATTAAAAATATAAAATTAAAATAATAACACTTTCAAGATAGAAACAATTTAAGCACAAATAGTAGTATATCTTATTAAAATATGTTTCTTTATATATTTGTTTTGCCATATATATATGCATGTATAATGTGAAGTACAAAAAATTGTATATGTGCATGTATATGCTCATGGTATAGCCTGAGACTTTTTTTAAAGTATCACAAAAGGAAGGTGTTTTAGAGTGATATGATTGTTACATTGAAAATAGAAATATAGCTATTTTTAATTTTAAAATGTTTAAATTTTATGTATTTAAAAAAAGTGAAATTTTTTTAGAAAAAAGGTGGGAGGTATCCTAGCAACTATCTAATTGGGTAACATTAGAAAAATTCAAATAAGTGTACGTATATGTTTTCTTATAGTTTAATTTAAAGATAAATGAGTTCCTTTCATCAAAACACACTAGAAAAGATGTACTTTGTTAGATTATCATCATGTGTTTATTAATTAAAAAATATAAAAAGATAGTAATATATTTTTTGATATAAAAAAAAAGTTTATCATTGAAATAAAGGATATTTTTTAGAGTTGATAACAAATTTATAAAAATTTTTGATTGCCTTATTTATTACACCAATTATTTTTTAACAACCATATAAAGTAAGGCAACTTATGATCTTTCATCTTTTTGTAAAATTCTAAATTTTACAAGGGGATTGTAATATACCAAAGATATAAACAAATTTTTATATAACATTGGCATTTCAAATTATGAAGGTTAATAAAGAGTAAGGACTTGGAAAATTTTAACACAAATCTGTGTACATTTTGTGTGACATTAAAAATAATTATAATATTGTTTATGATGTACTTGAGTGGTAAAAACTAATGTAAGCCATAAAATAATAAAAGTATCTATAATTAATTTTAAAAATGTTTTTAATTCATAGAACTATAATATATTATGCATATCAAAAAGTTGCAATCGACATGAAATTATTATAAAAATTCATTAAAAAAAAAGAACCTTATGTATGATGTTTGAACTTTACATTTTAATATTAACTTTAATTAAAAGATTATCGAAATGTTAAAAACTTTTTTAAGCAATTATAAAAATTTATATGAAATAAAAATCCTTTCTTGTAAAAGTATCGGTTTAAATTGAAAACCAACTACAAACGTCGTGTTTGTTGTTAAAAGAAGATGAAATAGAAAACAATACAAATAAAAAAANAAAAAAATTTTAGTTTTTCTTTTAAGAATATTCACGTATTAAAAATGATAACTATACTTGTTGTTAAATAGCTTTTCAAAATTTTGATATTAAAATGTGATAATCTACTAACAACGTAAAGATCTTTATAAAGCGTTGTTATCTTTAACTATCAATTTCTAATAAAAAATGTATTGTAGGCAGTCGTTCATAATATTTATTTAAGAGTGTTGAAGATAAACTTGAAAACAATGACATTTTAATTACAATTTATCACACATAATTTTCTTTTTTGTAACACTTTATCCCATTATATGTACAAAGAAGGAATTCCTTTTTTACTGTTCATTTATTCGAATTAATTTTCATGGGAAAAGAAAGGCATAACATATCATACTTTGACGCATTTCATATTTACCTTTAAATTTTTACACCTTGCAGCGAAGATACAAAGTATAATATTACATATCTTAATTTAAATTATCTTTTTGATTGAAAAATGGATATTCCAATGTCTCATTAACATGTTCATATGATAATAAATTAAATAAGATCTTGATGGATAAGCATTTTAATTTAATAATTGTTAAGTAAGATATCTTTTATTTGTTAAAATAAGATAACAAATGTTACCTGATATTACAACATAGAAAGTTTAATTAGCTTAAATACTTGGTATTTGATATTATTCTCTTCATTATAACATTTAACAATGAAAAGTGTTACCTTCCTTATTCTTATCCTTGCTACATTTGCTTCCTGTGAAGATAGCTTCAAATCAATTGTTTTCAAGAATTGTAAAAGCAAATTTGAAGTTACAAAAGTTGAATCAACATGTAACTTCCAAAATAATAAATGTATCTTTTTACAAGGAGAAGAACCAAAAATTAAAATTCATTTTAAAGCTAGTATGTTTAATAATCAGATTCAATAAAAGTATTTTATTTAATTTTTAGCCGATGATGTTGAATCACTTAAGACAGGAGTTCGTGCTCGTTTAGATGGATCATTTGTCGATTTTCATATTGAAAATGATAATATTTGTGATCAACCAGGAATGACATGTCCAATCAAGAAAGAAAGTGAACAAGTCTACGTTGCTGCAGTACCAATCCGTAATGAATATCCAGCTGTTGATGTTCAAATCAATTGGCAACTTCTTGATACTTCAAATGATGAACAAGTTGTTTGTATTGTTTTCTTGGGAACAGTCCTTAAAAGTTAATTTTTCATTTAATTTTTCATTTAGAATAAATATTTTGCTGAATTAATTCCTTAAATTGTTTCATTAATTAGTTGACTCTGATTGAAATGATGAGTAAAAAAAATTGGAATAATGTTGATATAAGAATTAATATATTTAGTTTGATTTTAAATGTAAAAATTAAACAGAAATAATTCTATTTTAACGGGTATCTAGAAAGGTTTCATTAAATGATTTATTCTTTTAAAAATACATTAGAATTATTTTACAGTAAAAAATTTAAAAATCTATTGTTACTAAGTAATGTTTTAGTATGTAGTGTTAATAACACCAACGAAATAATTCACGTACTTACTATCCTGTCATGGAATAATTTTTGAAAGTGCTATAAAAAATAATATAAAAATGATTTTAAATACATGTTAATATAAATTTAATTTTTACCAACATGTTAAAAAGCTTTTTATTTATTATTTTAACAAGTAATGCATTACAGGGAGCTATAATTACTGCGAAAAAATGCTATGGTGGAAATTATGCATTTGCTATAATGGGACAATTTGTTTGTCCTTGTGGAGATCTTACAAAAGAAAAATTTTTATTATCTAAATGTGGTCCGTTAGGTTTCAATTGCCATACTGTTGGTACAATACCAACAAGAAATGGTCTTTTTAATTTCAACGCCACCATGGAAAATATGCCAATAGATGAATTTCAACTAAAGCTTCGGTTCGAATATGAATGCTGTTGTGATATAAAAGCTCGTGCATTATGCATAAGAGAGTTATTTTTGGACATACCATATGAAAATATTCATTGTGGAACATCTATATCTAATGTAAAATATTCATTGTGGAACATCTATATCTAATGTAGCTAATTTTGGTAAAAAGAATTTATCTCGAGGCACTGTTCGTAGCATAGGAATAGGTAGTCCTTTTGGAAAGAAATGAAAAAACCATCTTTTTAAAATTAAAAAAATTTGTTATTCTAACAAAAATGTTAGAACTATCTAATGTTAATTAATGTAATAACACAAAACACATTTTTTAAGCAATTTAAAATAAATAATATTTCTTATATTTCATAATTATTAATAAAAATGAAAAAGTATTTTGTTACAGTTATCGAAAAAAACGCATAAAATGTTATTTTTATCTGGTAATCATGTATTTACCACTATTTTTTTTGTCAAAATATTTTTATGCATTCAATTTAAAACTAAAAGTTTAATCATAAGCAAGTAGTAATGAATAAATGTATGAGGAAAATATTAATGACTATAAAACATATATTTAATTTGGAATAATGATAGAGAGCTTTACTTATCATTTAAATTTTTATTGTTCTTAAGAAAGAATTACTTCCGGCAAAGAGTGTATTAAAGGTACTTGCAATTTTTTTGCCAATAAAACTTATCTTGAAAGTGCAGTTGTTGTAAAATTTAAAATACTGAGATAAAAAAAGCAATGGGCAAGGTTCATAATGTGTATATCTTGAGACGAATAACATTATAAGAAACGCTTTTACTTACAGCAAGTATGTAAAAAATAAACCAAAAAAATATTTTCAATTACGTCTTAAAGTAAATTATACGTATGATTTTTACTAAAAAATATTACAAAAATATTTTAAAGATAATAATCATAATATGTTCATAGCTTGAATTAAAATAATTTACCTTCATTCTCTTATCTATTTCAAATTAATAAATATTGCAAAAATTTTAAACTTAAATATTTGATTTAAAAATTTAAAACATTACCTACATGGGTGTTGTATTTGTACAGTAGCATAAAACACATGAAAATATTGTTTTTATATATCAAACATATGTAAATTTATAATTTTAGAAAGGATAAATAAATTCTTGACGTAAAAAATGGCTCTTAAAGTAAATAGAAATTAGTATAAATATGTCTTAAAGTGTATGCTGGATATCAAATTCATTCATTCATTCATATTAAAAATGTTAAGACAATTCATTCTTATCTTTTCAATCATTATTGTACTAAAATCAGGATTATTCATGGCAAAACAATGCTCTGAAGATGTTTATACATTTGGTGTCACAGGGGTAACTCCATGCGCATGTGGTGGCGCACCAAATCGTTTGAATGTTACTGTTGTAAAATGTGATTCAACAGGCTTTTCTTGTTCCCATCTTGCAACAACAAATAATAATTTAAAGTCTTTTTGGTTCGGTGCTACAGCAAATAATAGTAAAAATGAAAATTTTAACTTAAAACTAAAAATAGAATATACATGTTGCTGTCCAAAATTTAGTCCAACTTGTTTAAGAGAAATGTATAAAAATATTCCTGATGATAAAATTCATTGTGGTGGAACACTAGTTAACGTTGCTGAATTTGGCACTGTTAAATTACCAATGGGCACAAGACATGGTCTCGGAGTAGGTGGGCCTTTAGGTCGTAAGTAAATGGTTACTTTCATGTGAAAAATATGTTTCATTCTAATTAAATGATAAACAATATTAATATTGCTTTATGATTTAAAAAGTTTATATAAATATTTTTAAAATAATTCTAAAGTAATTTTATTTTCAAATATAAATTTAATTAGAATCAAGATCGTAATCATCTTCAGTAAGAATATCATCAACTTTAACAACCTTTCGAGGTTCCTTAACAACAATTGAATCAGTAATAGATGTGTAATCAGTTGTTCCAAGCTTCCTCTGAATAGATTCAGGATCTTTAACAATAGAAATTTTAGATTCAATACTATCAACACCTTTATCTGGAAATAGTAAAGGTAATATATCTGAAATATTTCTTAAATGATCCAATAATTCAGTTTCCTTAACTTCTACATTATTTAAACGATTTTCAATAACACTAACTGCTTCTTTAAATGTAGTATCACTTCTAAGGACATCACTTATCCTTGATAAGATTGATTCCGTATTATCATATGTATTCTTAATTCTAGTATCATTAGCATTCTTGAAGAAATCTTCCTGTTGAATAGTTAATGATTCCATACATTCTTCCTCAAAATCATGAATTTTTTCTACCTGTGACACACTCAAGAATAACTTTAAAGTATGATCCAATAAATGCCCTTTGTTATAATTAGTATCATTGACTAAACCAATTTTTTTACAACCCTTTCTTATATAAAAAATATTTCTATACCAAATATATTTACCCACCCAATAAATATGATAAATAATTGTAAATGGTGGTGGAATAACAGGACTACTCTCATATTTCATAACTTGATGATACCTCTGAAAAAGCCAATACTGTTTAGCTAAACAAGAAACTTCATTAAAAATATGATTGAATGTGGCCATTAGCATACTTATTAAAAGCAAATTTGCTATTAAAAGAAAAATTGTCATCAATATTGGCGGTATAAAATTCCCCGGTACGCAATTTGTTCCCTCATCTGTACACAAGTCAATCTCACCTGCATATACTTCGCCATATAACATAAAGTATGGTTTATAAAAAATATTTCGTACAAGGACCCATGACCATGTTTCGTTGGGAAAAAATATACTTTGCCGAGGTAAACCAAATGCTAACAATGATATAAAAAGTAATGCTATATGATAAGACATAGCAGATATCATTTTTAATACCATTGTTATGTAAATACCAAACTTGGGATAAATTGTTAAATAATCTAATATTTTTAATATCCATATTGTTGTATCAACTGCCAAAATTACCCTTCCTGTCTGAACTGTTGAATCGGAGATGGTACGGAAGATAAATCCAATTATATAAAAAGTAACAGCTAACATTGTAATCCAATTCCATGTATCGGAGAAAAAGAATGTCAATTTCTTCTTAATTTTTGTTGGTTCCGACATGAATAATTTCCTAATTTCTTCTAAACCAAAAACAACCACATAAACAAATAAAATCCATTCCAATACCTCTGGATCTTTCTCTGTCTTCTTTAATAAGACATATATATCAATTATCAAAAATGCTATAAAACTTAGAAACCATGTCCAGAATGTTGTTATTGGAGCAAATATAAATTCATATAATTTTCTTTTAGCTTTAATTTTTTTAGGTTTTGTTTTAACTATTGGACGTGCTACAGTTTCAATTTGTTTGTTACTATCATTACTAATTGATTTTTCTGATTTACTTATATCCTCAACAATTGAGATATGTTTTAAATTTTTATTATTCTGATAACTTTCAATTATTTCATGATGTATATCAATTGAATTATCTGTTGTCAATGAAATTGTTCTATTTTTATTTGTTTTGTTCACAGGAGATAAGTCCATTGATTGTCTTCTTTGTTGTTTCTTATTTGATCTTCTGAAGATTGATGAAAAATGGAGAGATTGATTGGAGCCAAAGAAACTTTTATTTGTATGAGGATGTGTTCCATCTTCAGAATCAGAAGATGAACTACTATCAGAATCACTTGTATCTGTATCATCTTCTGAAGAGCTGCTATCGTAATAAACTTCATTTTCATGTTCTGCTGCTGTTTGTGGTTGAAGCATCAATTCTTCTTTTGTTTTGTACTCCAAGGCAAAGATACTAGGAAAGAATAATATTCCCATTATCACTTTTATATTTGAATTACTTCTTATTCTCATTCCTCCATGCCAAAGGTCAGCTAAAAGCATTTGACAACATGGATGTGCCAAAAATTGTTTATTATTTGCCATAACAGCCAACGAAATGTTTGTTTCATTACCCCAATACTTTAACTCATATGTTAATAAGTGCAATGTTTTATCATCATCTTGTCTATAACAACAATCTAATAAATCTAATGATAACTGTTTAAATTCTTCAGCATTCTTTTTTAAATCATCACTAATTTCTACATCTAAATAATCTTCTCTGGCCTCTTTAGCTAAGTTCCTATTTAAAGCACATGCTATTAAAGCTTTAGCCATTGCCTCTTCACCATGCTCCCACATACATCTTGCCATTTCATGCCTTTTAGTTAGAACAGCCCATACTAATAATTCATTAAACGGATATCTAAATTTTACCTCAATTTTGCCAGAATCAGACAAAGTATCTACATTGATAACTACTGTTTTTTTAACACTATCATTAAATGTTGACTTCATTTTTGTTTTCCATGTCTGTTCATTACTATCAACAACACTATTTGCAAAAGGAAAAAAGTTTGACACACGGCGAACTTTACTTCCTCCTCCATATTTTCTCTTCCATACATTTTTATAATCTGAATAGTTTTTTCTAAACTCTTCACTGCTATAATAACTTTTAAATCCGTTTCCAATCAACTTTTCCATTGCTAAACCTATATGTGTCAACTTATAACGATAATTGTGACTTATTTTTGTTACGTCCCTAACAATATAGTACAGAGTATTAGTGGGTCCTTTATCAGAATTGTAAAGTTCTTCTAATCTTCCTATTGTTAAAAATTTCTGCATATCAACACCATTTTCTAACAAAAGACGTACAAAATCAACACGATCATATATTAATGCTTCTATCATAATATTATGCAAATCTTCCATTCTCCATTCTATATTAGGTTGAAAGATATCAGACCGAGCAATATCTACTCTGTTCCATGACAATGCAAGTGACAACTGCTCAGTTGGAGTTAAATCATACCCTCTTAACAATGCTGTTAGTATTGCATGATCAAAGTCACTTCTATGTTCACCACCAGATCTAAATATGGTTAACATTTCCTTTTGTGCAACACACTCTAATAAATCTTTTAATAATAATTCTGATTCAATCTTATTCAATTGAAAAACAGATTCTATTAATAATAATAGTTGTTTTCTTAATTCATCATGCAATGTTCCATCTTCTTGTACATACTGATGAACAAATGATATCATATCTGATGCTCTACCCGACCCATCACAAACAACAACTGGAGTTTTTGGGATTGTTGTAACATATTGAAGTGCTGTTTTTATTGAAAATGTACCACCTTCAAGAATTACACAAACGACCGGTACAGTCTTACCAGCAGTTCGCCTCTCCCGGAAATATCCTTCTAATCTTCTCCTCAAAATTATCTCCGACCCCCATTTCCCAACTGTCCCATTATCGGTCAACAAAAAATAACCATGACGATTATTAAGAGCGATAAAACGGCTCTTAACATTATTTCCCGTTTTCCTATAATAAACTGTATGATCTTTTCCAATAAAATCTTCTCGTTTTTTTAACAATCCCCAGGGTGCAATTCCAATAGATATTATTTTTGTTTTGTTTCTATTTGAATTGTGACAACTTTCAATGGCTGCAGCAACATGTTTTGTTACACCATCATCACAACCAGATGTAATAATCCAAGCACCAGTGGTACTAGCAGATTTTATTAAGCCATTACGAAATAAACGTGCCAACTTAGCCTGGAGATTAAAATCATTTGTTCCTCCATGAATAGATATTATCAGTTTTGGTGGAGGAATCTGCCAAATATTTTCAAGTAAATGAACTATTGAAGCACAATCTGAATCAAAAGATAATCTTACATATTGTGCTTTAATAGGTCTTGGACCACCTTGAAATTCAATTGTTCCATAGGCATCAGTTGGTAACAATTCGGTATGGTTTTTAATAGACCATCGATCATTTGTTTTACCAAAATTTTCAATATCAGTCTCTGATGTCATTCTTTTACTATTCCTAATAGCTTCTATAGAATGTTCATACTCTAGTTTACCACAACCACATCGTTGTGATTCTTTTAAGGTTTTTATATATTTACAACATTCCCTCTTCTCAAACAATTTATCAATAGCAAATGTGTATTCACCGCTATCACTACTATTGTCTATTGTTGTATCTTTTAGGTAATTGTTCATTGTAACAGACCTTAGTGACATTTTAAGCATGTCTCTCCACTGATGGATTGATACATTAACAGGTGCTGCATTAGCACCATAGGCATGACGATGTTTTTTAAGTCTTTTTCTATTATTAATTATAGGACTGTTCTCGACAGACAATTGATTTAGATTCATACTCCTTTCTATAAATATATAATAACAAGACGATTAATTAACAAAAATTTATAGTTAAAATGTTTTTGAAAAATGACAAATATGATATAATACATTATATAAAGATTTTTAAAAAGCACAATATTTTAAAACAACTAGAGGCGTTTATATATATATATGAATTATGTAATGCATTAGTTAGATTTATGAATTGAATATAATGTATCTTATTTTTAATTATATATATATATATTTGAACAAGAAAGTACATTATTATTTAAAATAAAAAAAAAACGTATTATTTTTATTTCAGGACAAGTACATTAAATAACTTTGAAACTTAACATTAAATAGTATTTATTTAACATTCCAATAAAAAAAGATCTCTGTTAAAGTACTATAAAAATAAATGTGTACATAGCTTATTTGATTAGAAAGTTTCTATAGGTAAAATTTGGTAAAAAGCTACGTAAATGAACAATAGTTTAAATTTTTATTAAACTTTGATCAAAAGTAACACGTTTTTTTAGTTTTATTAAATATTTACTTAACATAATAATGACGATATATGATGTGAAAACACGCCTTTTTATGGATACATATTGGTATAATTAATTTATTAAAGTTTTTATATTTAAATAATTATTATAGAAAATATGGCATATTTATTCATTAGCTGGTATGAATAACGAAGGTAAGTAATATTTAATAGTTAAATTTATAAATTTTTCAGTACCTGTCACCAAAACTTCATTATGCTCATACATTGTAATATTTTTTTCATACGTACTCATAATTTTAACTTTTCCACTAACGATATGGACATGTTTTAGAGTTATTAAGGAATATGAACGTGCTATTATATTTCGTTTGGGACGTATTGTAGATGGAGAGAAAGGACCAGGATTATTTTTTATAAATTCATTTATTGAAAAATGTATTGTGCTAGATTTAAGAGTTTTTTCATTTGTTGTTCCCACACAAGAAATATTATCAAAGGATTCTGTTACTGTTAATATTGATGCTGTTGTTTACTTTCAAATTGTTGATGTTATCAAAACGGTAAATAATGTTAATAACTATGAAGAATCTACAAAATTGTTAGCACAAACAACGTTAAGAAATATAACGGGAACAAAGACACTTTCAGAATTGTTATCATATAAGGAAAATATTTCAAAACAACTTCAAGAAGTTCTTGCAGAAGCAACACAAGATTGGGGAGTTAAAGTTCATAGGGTGGAATTAAGAGATGTTTGTATTCCCCAGAGCATGCAAAAGGCAATGGCTGCGGAAGGTGAGGCAACGAGGGAAGCCAAAGCCAAAGTAATTGCTGCTGATGGTGAAAAGGAAGCATCAAAAGCACTAACGGAAGCTGCTGATATATTATCATCAAATCCTAATGCCATAAAATTGCGTTATCTTCAAACTTTAAATAATATTGGTTCAGATCAAAATACAACAATTATATTTCCTGTAGATATACTACAAAATATTTTTCAAAATAAAAACAATGATATGTAAAAAATTATGCTACCAGTATATGTATTTCAGGCTTCTTATTGCCATCAGATCTGTAATCAGCTAAAACCCCCATATGTTTATCTTCTTCCTCAACAATCAACCAATTTAATATGCTACATTTCTTGGAATCTTTACTAGCATTCACACGGATATTGTTTAATTCTCTTGGAATTACATTACGAATTGTATTTACCATTATATTAATATACTGCCCATAAAGACAAATACCAATAAACATTAATGGTAATTCTCGAGTGAGATATAAAAATGTGTCAGTAGGTACATTGTAACCTAATCCTATGAGTCCAAAATTTTCATAAACATAATTTATTGAAGAGACAATTGAATCATTACTTCCTGCCAATTGAGATTGATAATAATGATTACATGTACAGATGGCCCATATTATGAGTAAACTTCCAACGGACACATATACTTTTGGCATTTGTTTCTCTTTACCTTTCTCCAACTTCTTTGCCATAGCAACATCTCCAATTTTTCTGCAAAAATTAATTATTAATAGAATATATATTTAATAAAGATTATAAATACCTTTTTAATAATTTTTTTTGTAAATTAATTTTTGCTTTATAAAAATTATCAATTACAAGGTGAATGTATGCTTCGGCTAAGTCAACATAAAATGCAATTACAAGTGGGATAGCAATTAATGTAAAGAATATTTCAAATATTTTTCCATAAGTTGTTAATGGATATATATCACCATAACTAAAAATATAATTAAATATATAAAAAACAAATATTTTACATACCCTAAAGTTGTGGTAATTGTGTAAGTAAGAGATATTGCATTCCAGAAATCAATTTCTTTGACATTTGAAATATTAAAATTTCTATGACAATCATCAACTTTTTCAAATATGTTTGTTATTGTCTCCAATACAGTATCAGTATTATTTAAATTGTTGGCTGACATCATTAACTTTTTTACATATGTATTGACGTCATTTATAGATTCAGCTTTAACATCCTTACATCTGTTATCGTAGATTGTTCTTCTTTCTACACTTGCTTCATGTTCTAATGTCTATAAATATTAAATTTTGATTAAAATTTTAATTAAAAAAAAAACTTACATAAATGCAATAAACCCCAAAAGAAAAGTAAATAGCAATGATAATAATATAAACATAAAGTCTTATTTGGGAATTTTTATGTGATACTTCCATTTGAACTGTTTCTTATCTAAGTAAACTTAATGAAATAAAGCTTCCTTATATAGTAAGTGATCAGATAGCTTAACATCACGCCCTTTTAATTAATACCTTTGTCCTATATTATTGTTTTTACAATTTTTGTTAAAATAGGATACACTCCTAGAAATCTTTGATTTACTGTAAAATAGGCATTTCACGTGAGATCATTTTTTGATCAGATCAAAAATGCATCTTGTGCTGCATTGGAATATCTTTCTCATTTGCTAAAATTACAGTACATCATTTGCCTTTCGATCACAACATTTGATTTCTTGATTTTAGCAATTGTAAATAAAAAAATTGCAGCAAACTAACTATGTATTTTATTTAAAATGACGTGCATGTTAAATATAAAATAGGATGCAGCAAACAAATTATTTTTAGCAAAACGCAGCAAACGACATAAAATTTGATCTAAAAATGATCTCATTATTTAGGATATAAAATTGTTAACAAAATAATTTTTTGTAAAAAAAAAATCTAGTTTATTTATATTTTTTATTAAGAACAATTATAATTTTACAATTCAAGTTCATATGTACTTTTATTTAAATTAATTCTTTTCATCTTCCTCATAAATTATGTACTTGACAAAATTGACTGATTTCTTCTTTTCATATTCATTAAGATATTTTGGTATTAAATGACGAATAAAATTTATTGTGAAATTTATATAAAGAGAAAACAAACAACTCCCAATAAACATTAATGGTATTTCTCTGGTCAAGTACTTGACAGTGTCTCTGGGTACATTGTAACCTAATCCAATTAAGGCGAAATTTTCAAAGATGAACGTCATAGATTGTATTATGGTGTTGTACGATTGAGCAAGTTGAGATTGATAGTAATGATTCCAGGTACATAATAAGTAAATAATTATTAAACATATAAAAAAAATAACATAATATGGAGCTTTCTTTTTGTGTTCACGTTCCAATTCATATCTGGTACTTAAATAATTATTTTATTATTTTGTTTTTTTCATTTTGTAAAACTTACACTTTACTTAATTTATTTTTTACAAAACAGATCAAATAATTAAAAGATGAAACAATTGAAGCAATACCAGATTCTGTCATATCAGTATAAAATGCAATAATTAATGGAATTGATATAGTAGTAAAAAGTACAAAAAATATTTTGCCTTCATTAGTAATTGCATAAATGTCTCCAGACCCTAATGTGATTGTAATTGCATAAACAAAAGAAATTGCATTTGGAAGATCAACTTCCTTAACATATTTCCTATTGTAATTTAAATGACATTGATCTATTTCATCTAATTTTTTCATTATGCTATTATAAAAAGGTGAATTTATGGTGATATTATCAGATATTTTTATATCACGATCAAGTGATAACATTATTTCTCTCCTTTTTTCATCACATCTCTCCTTATATATTTGCCTTTCATTGACACTTGCTTTATGTTCAAGAAACTATAATTAAATGTCAACTTTTTAATTATATTAATAATAAAAAACATACATAAAATAAGAATACTCCAATTGCAAGGTATAGAAAAAGAATCAAAAAATAAATATATAATCTTATTTGAACCTTTCTTTCAGTCATATTTTACTAAAATGAAATATACCAAATATATTTTATGTGAAGCGCGCTCTCATGATGTTATTATTTTGATTAACGCATATTGATGTGACAATCATATTTTTAGGTAAACAAGGTCAATATAACAAATTATAAAGCTTAATATTTTAAAAGTGATATCATAATTTGTATCTTTCCGGTATTCCATAAGATCATATAACTAAAAATTAAAAAGACAACTTTTTAATATTGTATATAAATAAATTTTATCAAACCACTTTCTTACTATTTTTAGATGGAAGAAGTTATCAGCAAACCTATATATAAAATAAGATTATATATTTATTTTCTTTCGGTATCTGCAGCACTACTCTTTGGAACATTTCTTTTTTATGTAAGACAATATATAATTTTTATTATTTAAACATAATTTATAGATCATCGAGAAAGAGGAAGCAACAGAAATTTATAATAATTACATTAATAGATGTACTTTGACAAAACAAGAAATAATAGAAAAAATTAATTTTGAATTTTTAAATAAAAATGATAGCTTTGAAGAAAATATAAAAAATTTATTTAATCAACTTGATGAATGTCATAGAAATGATGATAGGAAAAGAATATCTGAATTTGATATATCAAAATCAGCAGTTTTCACATTCTCAATCCTTGCTCGTATTGGTTATGGAACTGTTTATCCACACAATTTAAGTGGTCATTTATTTTTCCTTATCTTTGGTTTGATAACGATACCAATATTTATTGCTTTTTATGTTGAACTATATGAGAATGTTTTAAGGTAAATTAAAAATTAGTATATTTTAAGATATTTTTTTATAGAAATCAAAAAAATAATAGCAAGGCATCCCGATTAATTGTAGCAGCCATTGTTTTGATAATTGTCGGGATCAGTAGTGTACTGAATCATATATTTGAACTTCATTTGGTAGATCAAAACATAACAATTGGTGATCATTTTCTATTCTTTTATGATTCCATATCAAAAATAGGACTAGGAAGTTATGAACCAGAAAATTCCATTAGATTCCTTCTTGTAGAAGTGCCATTATTATTTATTGGTATTGCATTTTTCTCACTTTATGTTAATACTATTGAACAATTTATCAGACATGATCTTCCAATTATAATCAAAAGAAAAGTTAAAGAAGATAAAATTATTAATGAAAAGTGGCTTAAATTTATTATAAAAGATGTTGATAAGAGAGATATATACTTGTTGACAGATTATAGGGATCCAAAACATGATTTTTAATAAATATAATTTATTGTTATTCATTTTTGATTGTTGTGCACAGCACCTTTTCTTAAAGCTGAAACTGTTCCTACTACAATAGATTGCTTATTTTTTAATAAAAAAGGAAAAAATTTTTCAACAAGTTTCTTTCTAATACTTCTATTAAAAATTATATAGATTACAGAACCGGATCCATGACTGAAAATCCACATTACCTGACCTAAGATGACAACCTCAACACCAACCACAAAAAATTGCATATATACATATATTGTTGATGCTAAAGAGTAAAAATTTTAAAACTAATAAAAGTTATATCTTGTTACCTATAAAATTAGCTAAACATATAAGACCAGATTGGATGAGTAATGATTTTTGAAAAAAATTTATTTTGACACTTCCTTTGTTGCTATATTTAATTGTCATAGCCAAGCAAAGTGTCGTGTATAAAAGACCCAAACATATCATCTCCACTATGTTATTAACTGAATGAAGCCAATTGGTATAATCAACCTTCTGAATATAACCACTTACGTTAATTCCATAGTATGGATCAAAAAACCATGCATGCAATTTTGGTGTAAAAGTTGGTTTTGAAGTAAATAAAGTACCAACAATTGAATAAATTGATGCTCCTACAATCCATAAATAAACTTTATTTTCACCAAATAAAATGTCAGCTATTTTTGGAGATATTAAATCAAGACAACGATTAAGTGCAAGGACTACAACAGTATAACATCCATTAAGCCATCCCCAAAGACAGAATTCTCCAGCTATAAACATTAAAAGTCTATAAACAAACTATAAATAAAAGTTGCAAAAAACTTGCCTATGTTCACAAAAAACACTTCCAAGAATGGTTAATGATCCTGTCAATATGCTATTTATAAATAAAGTTATGATATCAACAAAAATTGCATAAATCATAATTTTGTAACAACTATATTTAGTAAATTCCTTATCAAACATTACGATTAAGATAGGAATGTACAATATGATAAAAATAGACCCAGGGATAATATAAAGTAACCCAACTCCTAAAGAGGGACTCTTATCAAGGCGCCATGTTGATATGTTTTGAAAATCACATCTATAATAAGTGTCAAAAGATTCTGTGGTTGGATAAAATACAACCATATTTTTGATAGAATAAATTAATTTTAATAATACCTTTCACCATAAATATTTACTTTCAAAAGGCAAAGAACATTTTTCTAACATCCTGATTATTATATTAGATATATTTTATTTAAAATTTTAATATGTATGCCAATTATATTAAAGGAAGAATTACTTTTTTTATATTTATAATACACATTATAATTATATAATAAAATCGCCCTTAAGCATGACAAATCTCCATAAATAAATAAATTTGAAAAAAAAAATATTTATTTATCAAAGATTAAAATTTAAATGTTTAATAGTTTTAGCTATTTCAGGAAATATTAGTGAATGAAAGAGTATAAAATCTTAAGATTAACACATTATTATAGTTTAATGTTAATTATGTGTCATTTAAGTAAAATTTTTGTGCTTCAAGTTGTCTTATTTAAGAAAGATTAACATTCTAAACAATAGGATTACCTCTTAAACTTCCTGACAACTGTTGTAGCTCTGAAACGTGTCGTGGTGAGATGGCCGAGTTGGTCTAAGGCGTTGGACTTAAGTTCCAATCTCGAAAGAGGCGTGGGTTCGAACCCCACTCTCACCAAACCTTTTTGTTCACATTTGACTTCCAAAAGTAGTGATAACGAAATATAATTATGTTAATACAATTTTAATGTAATCCTCTGTATGAAGCTTTTATCATATTACCATAAATAGATAATTAGTTTTGTGGTGTTATTTCCTCTTCCAAATTGATTTAATTTTAAATAATACTATTTTTGGAAATGACTTATTAACTATATTTACATAATTTAACATTTGTAATTTAGAATAATTGTCAACTGTTTGATTTTTTTTGTATAAATATTTGGTACAAATAATTTGAAAGAATGTATATCCCTAAAATATTTGTTCAAATTTCCTCTTAATTCCTAACATTCCTGCGATGTTTATATTGAATTATTTAATAAAGTTTTTATATCAACTATGAAAGTGATTTATAAAAGTATTTGTGATAATATATTTAGAATAAAAGTGCAAAGGATGAATAATGTATAGTTTAAAGTTTTTTATCTTTAATATGAATAGTACATACAAATAATAAATATTTAACAAAATATGGTTTTTTTTTAAAATATTGTTAATGATTAATACATATATTAATTTATTTTCCTCAAAACAGTGATAAGAATTTTTATTACTTTGTTGAAGCCCTAACAAGTGCATATATTGGATGACTGGTAACACTATTTGTAGCCAATCGACTTCTAGCTGTTGTCTTCTTTGTTTCAGCTCTATCCTGTTCAACAACAACATTAATTAAACGAGAAACGACTTCTTGAACTTTTTCTTCTCTTTCCAAGTCAGATTCATTGAAATAATCTTTGATTTCTTTGACTTTTGTGTCAGTAGTACTTTTAACTTCCTGATTCTTTTTTTCATTGTCATAAGCACAAAATGTTACTAAATCATTTATTACACCAGAAATTACCTTCTGATCTTCTTCTTTTATTGTTTCAAATGGACATTTGTTGACTATAACAGCTGTTTTACGCTGTGGAGTGACCGGTGCTGAATTATTTTGAAAACATTTCTTTTCACAATCCTCATCTAAAGTTGATAGGTTTGGCACACTTCTAACAACAAAACGACTCTTCGTTTGTGGACCAATAACATTATCTTTGGTACATGGAGCCAAATCTGTAAAACTTGATGCTGGTGAAACGCTGAATCTTCTTATTCTTTTAACCGGAACTTTTTGTTTTTGTGGGGAGGGACGATTTAGAGATGGAAGTGATGATGATAAATTATGCGATAACCCGGAATTAAAAGCTTCAACAGGAGAATTATTTGAATTATTTACTATATTATCTTCGGTTGATATATTTGTACTTTTGTTTATATCATGTAATGAACCTTCCATATGTATTACCCGTTCTTTAATATCACTTATATGTTCTTCACATGTCAAAGAAGATGATCTTACAATTTTTGATACGTTACGTTTCTTTTTCAACGATCTTCCAACTCTATTCACTGCTCCACTTGAATTGTGTCGTTTTCTCATCCCAACAACAGAACAATCCGATTCAGCATGAACTAATCCAGGAGGTCTGAAAATTGATGCAAGAGATGAAGGCATTTCAGATAACATCCCATCTTTTGGTAATTCATTAACTTTATTTTGTAAATTAATTCCTTCTCCGGACATTAACAATTTCAATGATTCTGCCAATGTTAAAGTATCATTGTTATTAAATTCACATTGTTGAATATTCTCGCCTACGCAAAAAATATTTTGATTTCCTTCAGATGGTACATTATTATAAGAAACCCAACCATCTTCATCTTCGTTCTCTGTTTCGCTTAAAATATCTTCGTTCGGTGATAGTGCATCTTTATTTAGAATTGATCTTCGATTTTTATCACAACATGATTCCAACTCTTTATAACATTCATCAAATGTATTTTGTAATCCCTGAACCTATTATAAATATAATTTAGTAATAAATATATATCAAAAATAAAGCTAACCTTTTCTGAACTTGCTTCACTACAACATTTATCTATATTTAATACAGTCAATGTAGAGTTTGCTTTCATTGCCTTATGTAATGCTATGAAACCTGCTAAACCTAACTTGGGATTATTTCTTATATCTAACCTCATTAAATTTTTATTAACAGTTAAACATTCAGCTAATAGTATAACTGATTGATTATCTAAATTAGTATCCTGTAAACCTAATCTTTTTATACTACATGAAGGATTCTGTAAAGCTGGTTTCAAATCAAAAATTCCTGAGTCTTGAATATTATTACATCCAATATTTAGAGTCTCTAATTTTCCATAAGCATTTAATGCACCAGCCAATGATGTCATACTCTTTCCCGTAATATCATTATTCCACAAAACCAATCCAAAAATCTGGGAACGAAGGATTGCCCAACTTGTCTTCAATGCATCTGAAATTCTTCTTAATCCCTGATCTCCAAGTTTATTATTTCTTAAATCTAATAATTCAATACTTGCATTTCTTGAAATAATTGCTTCTAATGCTTCTCCATCTTTGTGATTTAAATCATTATCACCTAAATATAGTTCTTTTATATGATGATTAAATGACAAGCATGTAGCTAAATCAAACAAATGTCTCCCTGATAATTTAACATTTTCTAAATGCAAGCATGTAATTGATTTATTATCTCTTAAAGAAGAACAAAACATTGGAAACACTTGATTTTGTGTAACTGATGTATGCCGAAGATTTAGGTATGATATTTCATAAGAGGAAAGTAATGCTAAACAAATACTCCTCCAACCTTTCTCACCTATCTTTTTGTTGAAAGAAAGATTCAATCTTTCGACAGGCTTATAATATTCTATTAATTCTCCCAATAACTGTGCAGCCTCATCATCAATAAAAGAATATTCCAAGTCAATAACAACAAACTTTGTTGACATAAAAATGCATTCTATTGCTTCCATGTGCTCAATGTTTATCATATATCGTGGATTTGTCTCATGCTTTCCATTTATCTTATGCTCAGTAAAATATAATGTTTCTTGTTTTGTAAACAAACCTGGTTGGAAAGACTTAAAGAAAAAGTAGAAAAACGAAATAATAAAGAATAAAATAGTTTGATAACTTACATTTATTTGTTTTTCAATGAATGGCAATGGAGTTATATGATATATTTTGCATGTATCAATATATTTTTGAAGAAGAGATGCTGGATCACAATTAAGCTCTTTTGTATTCATTATTGAGGACGCGGTTGGATTATGGACACCTGTAACAACACCTTTATCATCTGGCGGAAAATGGACTCTCCTGTTGTGAGAACATTTGGTAATAGGTTCATCCTCGTCATTTGTTGTTTTCCCAGCTTGAATAAGATCTAAACAAGATTATTATATTTAATGTATAAAAATAATTTACCATTTTCTTCATCTTTTATCATTTTTTCTATTACTTCATTATCAGCTTCCGAAGCTACAGCTACTGTTGTTCGTGGTAAGTTTACATCAGACCTTGATGACATTGATGATCCTTGTGATGAATCAGAATTATTGTTAATATTTGAATAAATTTGAGAAGGAAGGTGATTTGGAACTGATGAAATAGGTGGTTGTGGAGGTACTGTGGTTCCAGAGGTAGCCGCTTCATAAATTTTTAAAATGTCTTGAAGACTTGTAAATAATTTCATAACTTTTTAAATGTTGAACAAGGTCTTATATGACTCAATAACATGCACCTCAACTGAGCATGTGACTAGGAATGAAAAATCTAAAAAGAAACACGAATAATCAAAATCATTTTATTTAATAATCTAAAAAATCATTGAAAACTATCCTAATGAATCTTTTATTAAGAAAACAAAGTTATAAATACTTCTGATAAGAACAATTTTGATAAGGTATATCAATTATACTATTAAAGTATGACAGATGTACAATAAAGAAAAAAAAAGTTGTGGAAAATTAAAATTATGATATTAATAAATTTTTATCTTTTAGATAATTTATAAAGGTCAACATAAAATGATTATTGAAAAATTTTTATAAAAATGATAAAGAAAATAGTCTTATTGATAGAATTTTGATATAACGTTTGTAAATTAAGGTAAATATGTAGTCAAGAGTGGAATAATATCGAAATATATTTATATCAACTTGTTATATTATAACATATATAACAAAAGTCACTCAAAGAAAATGAAAGATTACTTCAACGCTTCAAATATTCGTTTCTCATTCACCTTTTGGATATAAATAAAAGTCTTCTTGTGTGGTGAAGCTCTTTTTATTCTAACTAAACAGTTGTAGAATGTGAATGTATATATATATATAATAAACAATATATAACTTGAAAAATATAATTTATTAATATATAATTTAATCTTCATGCTTAACATAAAAGTTAATCGTGTATTATATAACAAAAAAAACAATTCTTATTAATATTAATAAAAATTAATATTACAATGTTTTGTTTTGTTTAAGGAGTGGTAGATTAAAATTATAACGATGAATGAAGTATGGTCTTATCAACAATCTTCAATGAAAAGCTTATTAGTGTTTCATACTAAAGATCAACAAATTTAAAGACTAAATTAATCGAATTAATGAAAAGATGATATTTTTGAAGATGAGAAAATATATTAATGGCATTTTTTGACAGACGGTAAATAATTTTTAATGATTAAAAATTAAAAACATTGTCTTTGACTAAAATTTTATATAATTATAAAAAACTTTAAGCATATAATAATAAATGTAGTTAATTATTATCTTTAATATTTGAAAATTTTTAATTACTTAACAACATGATTTCATTTTTTGTTATCTCCCCTGACAATTATTAAAAAGAATCCTAAATTTGTTCTAAGACTATAAACTTAAGAATATAGATAAAATGCACACAAACAAGTTAATATATTGGCTATGTAAGTTGCACGTGTGTACCCATTGTTAGTTGTGTACTCTCTACGAATGGCAGTAATATAGTACCTGAATTTGTCTGGCCCTATGTCACTAGGGATAAACTTTTCATTGATCCGTTAAGTAAATGATAACAAAGTTGAATGAATATAAAAACGTTTGTTAGAAAATATTTAAATGAATTTATAAAAATTATTATAAAATTTTTGTTATAATTTGTTAAACAAACAATTTTTTTTTTCCTATCCTACCATATTATATCCAGACCATAAGATGTATATGAGAATATATATTAACTCTGTTACAATTTGTTAAATTTTGTTTTACAAATTGTTATAAAACTACTGGCATTGGTGGGAAGAAAAATAAATATTTATAAAAGCAAAAAATATATGGCAAAAGAGATAGATAATGTTAAATATTATATTGCTTTGATAAAAATTTTTTTACAAATATAGTCACTTTATAAACTAAACGGGAAGGAAAAAATTTTTAAATATTTTGTTAAAGTCAAAAAAAATGTAATACGATTAAACATATTCATTCTGTAAGAGAAGAAAAATAAATATCATTTATAACTATGATGCAGCTCTATTTTCCATAAACCTTTAGAAACAAAAAAAAAATTTAACACACAATTTTAATCCTATTCTCCTATTTGCACAACAAAATATAAATTCACTCGTAGAATATATATATATATAAATAAATTTTGGTTAAAGGAATGAACACTGTAGCAACCAAAAACGACTTTTTTCCAGTATGGTATTAACATTTTTTTTTGTTATAACTATAATATATAATATACATTAATGTCCTTCTTTGGGATGTCTAAGGAGGTCCAGTATAATATATTAAAACACCAAAGATCTGATAAATGGTATTTTGAGATGGCTACATATGCAATATACAACTATATGTGTATGAGTGCATATGTAGGGGTACCAGACAGCGATATTTAGGAGAGTTTCAATCAATATATTGATAAAGTTGATATTTTTATATATGTTTAGAATAAAGTTTTGTGTAAATGCCATCTAATAATATGTACTTTTTAACATCTTTCTAACAACTTTTTCTCAAACTTTTTATTCCGAATAAATTAAATTTTCTAATCAGAATAATACACATACGGTGACGTCATATAATTTCTACATATAATCTTAGTGACAAACTATTTTATAAAATATTTTTAATAAATAAATTTAATGAGAAGAACACAATACACCTTTAATATCTAATATAATAATCAAAGAAAGAGTATGATAATTAATATATATTGTAATAAGAATTGTTTACGTGAATCAACTTAATATAAAATAAATATATATATATATGTATATATAGTGTACTTGTCGATAATAAAATGATAATTATACTAACAATTGTACACGTGAAAAATACTACACTATAAATGGTGCAAAAACTTTTTAAATTAGCATACTAAAATTATTTTTATTATATCAATTTTTATTGCATATATAATAATTTCCATCTTCAAAAACCAAATATATATATTTTGCGATATGAAACGTCAAGTATAAAAATTTATTGTGTTTAAAATATGACATTTATGTCCTTCCTTTTGTGAAAATAATATTATTATCATTAATAAAAATATTCTCTTACTCATTAGAATAAAAATAAAAAAGAGATCTTTTTTTTAACAATTAAAAGCATGATTAAAAAGAAATATACTTATGAAATATATTAAAAATTTTGTTGTGTATATAATATTATACAACAAGAGATAATGTAAAACTGTCGCGATACCTGTTAACATTTTTCTTAACCAAGAATTTTATATTTCTTAACCTACACAACAACATGAAGAGATATATATTTTTGCTTCATATATATCTTATTTATTCATAAGATAGATGTATAAATTTTTATAATAAATGTCACCTTATTTCTCTATCGGTTTAATCTCAGTTCACATATTATATGTATATAAAAATAGAAATCTTAAAATAATATTGAGACACTATTTGTTTAAGAAGAATAATATCATTAAATATACGAAATAAATTGTAATAATAAATTTTGGAACTATTCTATAAAAAGTAATAATTTTTATTATAATATAAAAGCAAAAAAAAAAAGAAAGCCGAACTTATTATGAGTTATACAAAAAAAATTTTTAAAAATGAATGATTAAAAAGTCAATTTTACAAAATGATGATTGTAAATATACTTGAAATATATAATTACAAATGGTTGCTCTACCAACCACCTCCGCCTCCTTGATCTTTCACTTGTTGATTTGGATATAATGATGCTGGACCTGAATCCGATTTGACACCTGGTGTATAATCACCTTGTGGTGGAGCATTTCCTCCTCTGTTCCCACCACCGCTCATCAAATTACGTATAAATGGCATAGCCATACTAATTAAATTAGCAATTCCTAACGACTTTAGCATTCCACCAATAGGATTACCACCACCTTGTCTTGGTTGTCCAGGATTTTCTGGATCTACATCCTGAGGTGATCCTTTACTTCTACAACAACATAAATACAAGCATCCACAACAACAAATGAAAGCAATAGCCATGGCCAATAAAATCCATGCAAAGATTCCAAGTTTTCCAAATACTGTTTTTACTGTATTAAATATAGCACCCATATCTGGTCCTTGTTTTCCACCTGGTACTGGTGCTGGTCCAGAAGGTTCTCTTGCACCACCTCCACCAGCACCTTCAACTTCCTGTTTCTTACTATTAGCTACTTCAGCAGTTTTCTTCAAAATATTAACTATAGCGTTATGATAATCGCCAGCTTTGAAATTTCCAGCTTCCTGAGCAAACATTTGACTAAATTCATCAGCATAAACAGGGACAGAAGGATCTCTAGAGACCCAAAATTTTCTATCATCTGTAGCTACAACCATAACCATACTTTTTTTACATTGATTATCTAAATTCCATTTTTCTAATATTGAATTGGCAACATTCTTGACACTATCTTGACTTCCATCACCAAAATGTTTACCGATTGCTACAATCGTACTTATTCCTTTCCGTAAACAATGTTCACGTGCCACCTGTTGGGTAGTTTTACCTTCTAATTGCTGAATTTCATGATTAATATGGTATCTATCTTTTTCACTCAATACTTGGTCAGGATCACAAACATTAGCTTTAGATCTCATATTACACTTCTTAAATTGATTACTGTTTGGATTTGGATAGTTATCAGCTACCCATGATGTCTGTCCACTGATGCCATGAAAGAAAGTAATAAGGAATATAAAATATTGTATCGTTCCCATTCTAAAATTAAAATCTTTTATTTAATTGAAACATGATAATTTTTAAAAGGAATATAATCACAAAACGTATGATTAAACTTCATAAATAAAAAAAAGTATAGCTTGTTCCAAAAAGTTTGTTATAAACATTTAAAAATGAGAGAAAAATATTTTGTAATGTTATGTACAAAGTTATGCCAACATCGTCACATGAAAATAAAAACCCCGAGGACAATAACATGCCATTTTAATAGTATGAAGAATTAGAATGGAGAATTTTTTGTTATTGATTACACAATTGTGTATAATGTAACTTTGTTATTTGGATAATTTTCTTCCTTCTCTCATACCAACTTGTATCAATAATTTATTTGTTGATAAATTGATTTAACAAAATGATTTTAAATAGATTTGTAGTTGAAAAAATATGTGTAAAAATAATAATTTATTTACTTGATATCAAATAAAAAGTACAAAATACGAGATTACTTACAGTAATGCACTTATATTGTTGGTTGACAAAAAAAAATTGTATATCAATTAAGTCATGGTTATCTTATCACAATAATAAACGTTAATTAATATAAATTACTTTTAACTAAAACTTCCGTCATATCACATTTTTCTAAACATCTTTATAACTTTAAAAAGTATGTACATGTACACTATTATTTTTATATTCAAAAATTGTTTGTTTCAAATGTGATCTCTTCTCATATGAAGTGATATGAAAAGAGATAGTGTAATAAAATGTTTTATCAACTCAAATTTAGTTGATAGTTTTAAAAAAACCACAAAAAATAATTTACTAAGAAGAACTCTTAATTAACATCAAGTCATTTTATACTTTTATTGATAAATAACATTTATTACAAAGTCAAAATGTGATTTATGTATCTTAAAATTGAAAATTAATAGTTGTTCTACTTTACTTTCCATTCATTATCTCTTCTCTTATTAATTGTTATCATATTATAAACAATAGAAAGAGTTGTTAATAAAGGGGACAGTATTTAATTAATTTTATTGAGTCTAATTGTTTAATCGAGTCCAGTTATATTTGGATTTTTGGAGAACATAAAAGTTATGACTAGTTGTAAAACATCTAATTATTGGAATCTTTCAATATAAAAATAATTGATAAATATTCTATATATATCATATAACTTGTTCTATAAAAAATATTTATATCTTCTTTGTAATACATTTTTTATAACACTTTAATATTATTAAAACAATTGTCATTATTCTATTGTTATAAAGATAAATATTGACAAACTAAAATTATTCATCACTTTTGGCTATATTGTTGATGATGAACAAAAATTTGAAAATATTTTGTCATGGCATGTAGTGATAAAAAAGGATTGAATAAATGTTAATATATTTGTCAACATCTTTCTAAATGATATACCATGTCAATTGGCATAACACCTACTGATAACAGTCAAGGTACATAAACTTTTGATCATTCAATTGATGTTTAGATTATTAATAAAAATTCAATCAAAGCCTTTTATATTGTAATGATTTCTATTGAAATGTGTCACTTAATTTATCTTAATCATTTTAAACTTTAAAGATAAAAGAAATTGATAACATTTGATATGTACCCATGATTTTTAAATTACTGGAATGTTATAAATAAAACATAAATTCTTATCTACAAAATAAGATTTAACTATTTTAAGAATAGATATTTGAACCTAAAATGTACTGACCATATCATTAAATTCTGGTAAATATTATCATCTTTTAAAAAACAATCATTAAATGATAAAGAGAAGAATTAATTATATGAATAATTATTCCATACAAATAAATTTTTACTAATAAATAAAACATTGTTTATTTGACAATCTCAAGAATAAAAACATATTTAAACATCTATTTTTAATCTAAAAATTATAATAATAATATAGACATTTCCTTTAACGCAAATAATAACACTAATTTTTTCTTAATAAACTATTATTTATTTATTTTGATAAAGGTATAAAAATGAAAAAGATTTTTATAAAGAAATGACAAAAATGAAAAAACTTATTATTATTATTATTAATGTTCTTCTCTTCATTAATTTATCAAAAGCTTTAGATAAAGACTCTTTGTTATCACAAGTAAGGATAAACTTAAGTTAAAATTTAATAGTACATTTAAGTTTTACGATGAAACAAATTGCTACAGAGAAGGACATCAGGCTGATCCATTAGAAATTGATAATGATCTTCAAGCTCAAGCACAAGCCTATGCTGATAAATTACTTTCTGATGATCAAGGTCTTATTCATAGTGATTCAGGTGGAGCTTATGGTGAAAATTTAGCTTGGGTATCAGATGAATCTATAGCTGATACTTCTGTAAAAATGTGGTATGATGAAAATGCTGATTATGATTACTCATCACCAGGATTTAGTGGTGATACTGGTCACTTTACACAACTTGTATGGAAAGGTTCTCAAAAAGTTGGTTGTGGAATTGCTTCTGGAAGTGGTGGTGTTTACACTGTTTGTCAATATAAACCTCCTGGTAATTATGAGGGTGAGTTTGAAGATAATGTTCTCCCGGACGAGAATGGTTCTCCAGAATGTTGAAAAAATTTTCAAACATTATTTTGATACAAATTTCTATAAATTTTTAATGAACAAAATAAAAGATTAAACATTTAAATAATATAAAATTATTATTAAATTAAATTGTAATGTTTACAAATATTCAACAGATAACTGATGTATGTGCCCTTGTTTTATTAAAAAAAATGATAGAAAATCTATTAATAAAAGTTTAAGTGATATATTTACACTACCCATTAAGTATATAAAAATAAAAAAATGAATGTTAAAGCAATCAAATGAAGCTCATTTTACTATCAATAATTTTTATAACAAAATTAGCCCTTTTGTCATCCACTCTTGTTATGACAAAAAATGGCCTTCTTGAAGGAAGAGAAATTGTAAGTTCAATTTGATTTATAACTTTAAGAAATGTTTTAGAATGTGGAAGGAAAAACTGTAACAGAATATCTTGGTGTTCCATATGCTATGCCACCAATTGGAAAGGATAGATTTAAACCTCCACAACCACAAAATAATAAATTATGGAGATTTAGTGAAGAACCAGAAACGCATAATGCTAAATTCCCAAGAAATAGTTGTTATCAAACTGCTCATATAACTGGTGATCCAGATATAGATTGGAGAATTTATAGAGGTGCAATTGCATTGGACTGCCTCTATCTCAATATATGGAAACCAAAAAATCCTAATGGAGGTGTCGTNGAGTATAATGGTTCTATTGTTACAGCGAAAACAGATTTAATTTGGGTGAACATTAATTATAGATTAAGTATATTTGGATTTGGATATTTAGGAAAAGGAAAACAAATACCAGGAAATGTTGGTCTCTTAGATCAACAAATGGCAATTGAATGGATTTATAGAAATATTGAAGCGTTTGGAGGAGATAAAAGTAAGATTACATTGCTTGGCCATGGAACAGGTGCTGCATTTGCTACAGCTCACATGTATGCAAAGGGAAGTTCTAAGTATTTTTCAAAGATCATTGCACTTTCGGGAAGTATTGGAAACACCTGGGCTTCAGTTTCAAATGAATTTGTTGAGAAAAAAACTAGAGAAGTAGCTTATCAAGTTAATTGTACACAATCAAAAGATAATGAAATATTAGCATGTCTACAAAAGGTAAATCAACATGCATTGATAGTTGCTGCAGAGAAAGTTATGGTTATATCTAATGTACCATACTTCTACGGTTTCAATACCATTAGACATGATAAGAACTTTTTTGAAGAAGATTTAAGAATAAAAATTGAAAAGAAAAAAATGAATTTAGTTAAAGGTTTTTCTATTATGACTTCAACATCCAAAAGTATAGGAGCATACTTCTTAACAAAGATGATTGATAGAGAAGAATTTGGATGTAAATTTTGTAATTCAAAATCAAAAAGATTTGATGAAAATACATGTAAGATGGGAAGTAAAGAATTTGGAATTTTCATGAAAGTACTTAACAAACAATTAGGACTAAGTTATGTTAAACTTAAGAAATTGAAAGATTTGTACGTAAATAAGAAAACAAAAGATTATAGAGGTGCAGCTATCAAATTACTGGGGGATATAACATCTAATTGCGAGATAACAAAATCAGCAATGGATAATTCTCAAGAATGTTGTAGGAAGACGTATCTCTTTGAATATGACGCACGCTCTTCAAAAGGAGATTATCCCAAATGGATGCAACCAGCACCTGAAAGTGAATTGGATTATATTTTTGGAATACCTTTTAGAAATCCTGATGCCTATTGTTATGACAAATTAAAAGATGAAAAGAAGATGTCTTCAAAGATGATGGAAATAATAAGAAATTTTGTTTTTAATGGAAAACCAAACAGTAAATGGAAAGTTTTTAAGAGTAAAGATAAACGAGCTGAAGTTATAACAAATTGGCAATCATGTAGTGATAATGTTAAGTATGATAAAAATATTTATTCTAAAGCATGCAAGTCAGCGCGATCATTCCTACCTAAGGAATATATAATAAGATAAAAAATTTAATTACTTTTTATAGATAGAAAATTAATTATAAAAATTTATATATTTTTTTATGTAATCAAATATCATTTGTCTAAAGATGCTTTAACTACATGATAAATATAAGTTTATTCAGGTATATTATGTTAAACCGCAACAAAGTGATAGGATATATAACAATAAACAAGGAGAGAGAATTTTCGCATAGTTATTATTTTATTATAAGTTATTAAACATGTTATTTGGAGGACACTCCATCCTTCCTTGTATATTTAAAAAATATAATTAATTTAAAACATTCAATAAAAAAATGTTATTTATTTAAGTTAATTTTATTTCGAAATTTAACAATGTTGACCGTTTATTGTGTCCTTTTATCATCAATTTAATCAAAATTTTATTTTATTATCTTTGTCGTAGAAAAGGTTGCATGGATGCTGCAATGTTGGAGAAAGGAACAGTCTTGTAGATTTCGAAATGTTCAGATCTAAAAAAATTATTTATATTTATTTATTTATTCTTCTATTGGTAAGTTTTTAATAAATTATTAAATTTTAATATTTTAAGGTATGTCTTTTTAAAATTAATAACATATCTTCATACTTCCTAGAATCTAGAAAGTTACAAAATATGGCTGAAGATTCACATTCCATTAAAAGGAGAGCTATAATGATAAATCAACCAATACAATGGAGTTTCCCGATAAGGTACTATGTAGATGAGTATCTACTAACGGAGTATGTTGATGATGCGCTAAAAATAATATCGGATGAAACCTGTATCACCTTTGCAAAGAGTTACTATAAAATAAATGCCGGTCAAGGAATTAATTTTATTCAAAGTGAATATTGCGGCTCACATGTAGGTCCGCAACAAAATTTGGAACCTCAATCAGTTTATCTTTCGCAAAATTGTTGTTTAAAAATTGTCAATATTCAACATGAAACAGCTCATGCCTTAGGTTTAACTCATGAACAATGTAGATCAGATAGGGACAATTTTATAACAATAAAGAAAGAGAATATGATGGAGGGTTTAGAAACTAATTATGAAAAAGATCCAAATGAATGGTTTACCTCATATTCAAATCAGTATGATTTTGGATCTGGAATGCACTATTTTTCAAATAGTTTTAGTAGTAATGGAAAGAATGTAATTGATTCTAAGATACCTGAATACAATAAAATGATGGGTCAACGTTCCTATCTTAGTTTTAATGATTATAAATTATTAAATTATCGTTATTGTAACGATACTTGTAAGGACAGTCAAGTTGTATGCAAAAATAGTGGTTATCTAAATCCAAACAAATGTAATGAATGTAAATGTCCCAATGGTTATATTGGCACAACTTGTGAATACATAGAGATAAGTGATAGAGATTGTGATAATGCTGAATTGATAGCTACAAATCAAATTGATAGTCTATTTAAGGTTGGATATAAGAACTGTACCTTTAGGATTAAGAGCTTATCAGGAAATAAAATTATTATTTATGTTAAAGAAATTAACACCAACGAGGAGAAACCGTGTCTAGAAAATAATGGTTTAGAAATCAAATATAGGAAAGATAAAGGAGCTATGGGTTTGTGTCTATGTGGCTACTATAATCGATCATTTATGCTAACTTCGGAAAATGATGAAGTTTTGGTTATGTACAGAGGAAAAACAATGTTTAACTATTTTCAAATTATGTATCATGAATCTCAAATCACATTTTAATTATTAACCTATTATTAATCCTGTTTAATTTTTACTTGTATTACTCTATGATTAATTTATAAACTATGGTTTTTTGCAAGCACAAACACCTACCTATTTCAAAATTGTTATAATTTTTTGAATAATTTTTTATCCAGTTGTTTATATGTGATGAAGAATGTTTTTATTTGATAAAAAATTAATTATTTTTTATGCTGCATATATTTTTTTCCTAAGTTTTGGTGTTTTGAATTCAAAAATGACATTCAAAAAAAAGTTAAAAACTAAAAAATTCAATGGGAATATATATGAAAATTCGAAAGAGAGAATAGAAAGTGAAAAAATTAATATAATAAGGAAGAAGAGGTTAAGGAAAAATCTCGATCAAATTAAATGGTATTCAGAACAGATTGATCAATTAACGAAAGAGATTGAGAGTCTTCAAAAAATTATCAATCAAATATCCCATTTGACAGGTAATGAAACAATTCCTGGTCCAATTGATTCACCAACAGCTTCGTTAATAAATAAATTAAAAATTATCAAACAACGTTATGAAATAACATCAACAACCACAATATCAATAGCCACAACAATTCCAATTTCTTCAACAGGACAAGTTCTGCCATTATCAAGTAATGATAAAAAAGAGTTATAAAAATTACTGATTAAATTTTTACATTTAAGTAATTTAAAATATTTTCATAAATTGTAACAAACATATTATCATTGAACCATATAAAGTTATTAAAAAGTTATCAGAAATATGATATATATATTGGAAATGCTTATTCAATAAATTTAAAAAACTGTTTGATATTTACCTTATAATTTAACTTTTGTAAAAGTTTTTTACTGTTGCTCTATACTTAATATTCATCAAATTTACGGAATATTGACCTATATAGGTAACAATAATAAAATTTCCTTCAGATTCAAGTCTAATATTTTTATAATCTCCACATAAACGTAATCCTGCTGCACCTTTATCATTTCTGTATTTAATTTCAAAACCATTGTTTTCTAAACAAGGCTTTGAATCCTTTGTTTTAACATTTGCTATCATTAATTTTATTCTTTTAAATACTTCTGTTGTTATTCTAAATGTACAGTTTGCTACTCCTTTTATTTCTAAATCCTGAAATTCTAAAGAAGCAGTCAACTCAGTAGTACCACATTTTCTATCACTTTGTTGGATTTTTTTGCATGTTGGACCTGCTAATCCATAAGGACATTTGCATTTCTCACAACTTTTTCGATCTTGATAACCTCCATATAAACAATTAACTCTCACAGTACATATGTGGCTGCAATAATGAAGATTTAACAACTTGTAATCATTAAAACTGAAATCCACACTTTGTCCTATCATCCCATTATACTGAGATATTTTAGCCTCAGTTGTTGGTTGTCCATTTCTACTAAGTGCGTAAACTCCGAGCTGCATCATTGAAGCAAAATCATATGACATTCCATATAAAGCTTTAGTTGATAAATTTGCAATCTTGAAATTTTCTTTATAAAGATCACCAACATTATTTAAATTAATTTGAATATATTCATCCCTATCTGGTCTTGTCTGTTGATTTATCATCCCTAAAGCATACCCTATAGTTTGTTGCATCTTACCAATGTCTGTTTTACATATTCCTCCTACCTTAATTTCTTGAAAGTTATCACCAACTTTATTACCTACAAAGCTTGAACAATAATTATCAGAAATAAATAATAAGCCTTGTTCATTTTTAGGTATACTTTCAACTTGTATAAATTGTAAACATGTACTCTCTTCAAAACGTTTCAAAGCTAATCTAATTACTGTTCTGTTTACTCCTAAACGTACATAATATTTTAACGGAAATTTCCAACCAACCCTCCTAACCGGATTGGTATTTCTTTTGTACTTGTAATTAACTTTAGATAAATAATTCGTGTACACATCACTCTTAAAATAAATGAGAACTTATTTTATATAAAAATGAACTTACTTTTTCTTTTGAGATGCTAAAAGATATGAAAAATAAAAAAATGATAGTTAAAAATAACATATCTTTAGGCTTAAAAAAATTATAATGTACGTTAATATATTAAAATTTAGATGCAAAAAATAATGTTACTAGTAAATATTTGGCTTGATCTTTGTAATAGCCATATTTACTTATCAGAGAAAGATTTACTGTTATTAACACGATAAAAAGAAAGTTCAATAATCGGGCATGATACTTTTCTGTTTTAATAAACCGTGTGACTTTTGACTACTTTAAATACACATTTCTTTATATTTAGGTGGTCATTGTTTTAAAAATAATCTATCTATAAAAAATAACAATAGTATTTTGCTTTGAGATCAATGATTGAATTTTTAATAATGTGTATTTATATTTCAAAAAATTACATGTGGTAATTTATTTGGTTAATTCAATATTATATTTCATTTTTTAAAACAATTCTTTTTTATAACAAGAGAGTATTGACAAGTTACAACAAATTTTATAACAACTAAATTTCACGGTAACTGATAGCTGCATTATGGTCTTCTTCTGTACCTACATATCTTAGAAGAACTTGACTAGTCTTGCCTTCTATTTTTTTTCCTTTAATTTTACCACAAAATGTTGCTCCACATGATGTTTTGTCTCTAATATATTTAATTTCTAAAGTTTCTCCCACTGTACATACATCTTCCAACTCCAAAAGATTAGCCTCATCAATTGTTATCTCAACTACTTTATTATTATTCGATTTTATTAAATAAGAACAATCCTTTATTCCTTCCAATTTGAAAGTCTTAGATTCAGATGTAGCAATATAAGTGTTACATCCTCCACATTCTTCTGGATTTTTGGCTACAGAATTACAATCAGCACCCCCAAGCATACTTGGACATAAGCAAGTCCCACATTTATTTGGATCTTCGTATCCACCGTTTAAACATTTAACGCCACCACTACATTTGTTAGAACAAAATACAGTGTTAATAAGTTTAACATCATTAAATTGCATACTTCCATATTGTCCAAGTGTATATAAAAAGTTGGGATCTTTAGGGATCATAACATCTTTATCATTATTTGAGAAGGAAGATCTATCATATTGCATATGTGATCCATAGTTGTATGGTATGCCAAATGCATTAGATTCAGCTAATGATGAAATGTCATAATTAAATCGCATATCCTTAGCAACATTTTCAATTAAAACTGTAAGATAATCATTTCTGTTAGGTCTTGATTGTTCGTGGAATACTCCCAAAGCATGACATACTTCATGTTGAACAATACCATTCCATTCACAACCGCTACCAATACTTACATCCTGTGGTTTGTTTTTGAACTCTTGTCCAATTGCAGAAAAGCAACCATCACCCTTAAAAAATCTTAGTCCTGGAGAGTTAGAAAAAGGTGCAGTCTTTTTAAATCTAATACAAGTAAGATTTTCCATATTCTTAAGTGCTGAATCAATAGCTTCTNCATCAGCTGGTGGAACAATAAAATACTTTATAGGAAGTGACCATTTGAATGGAGAATTCTTTTTAAATGCCCTATTTTTCTTAAGTTTATCAATAGCAGATTTAGTCAACGAATCACTTTGATTTGAATTTTTTGCTTCCAATTTTATTTTAGCTTCATCAATCAGGTAATTCATTTGATCTTTAGATAAAATAATATCCCCCTGGTACAAAGAAGGATTACTCAATTTTGACTTTTTTAAAGGTTTACTAGAATCAGATGATGCTTCCTTAATATTGTTAAGTTCATTACTCATGCTTACAAATTTCTCCATTCCTTTAATATGTTCATCAAATGCTTCTTTTCCTTGTTCACTCATTCCTTCCTTGGTTTGTTGTTGAATTCTCATACGAGTTAACTATAATTATATAAATTTTAAGATTATTAAATATTCCAACTTACAGACCCAAAAACATTTATAAAAATTGAAAACGTTAAAAATATTAAAAATTTCATTGTTTATTAATATGTATTGAAAATAGAATCTAATCCCTATTTATACTTTTTAAAAATATCATTGTTATTCATAATTTATTGTCAAATAAATATTTGATATTTTCTTTTAAAAATATTTATTCAACACTAAAAATCCTAGAAATAATAAGTGTTAAGTAAATTATTTAATGGAAAATAATGATATTTATTAATATGCATCCATAAAATAATTGACTCTTATCATTGGATTCATACCATAAAATTCTGAAAACATATTTACACAATTGATTCTTTCCTGATAATGACCTATTCTGTTATGAAGCCCATAATGAATACATTCCTTACAAAAAGTTAAATCTTTACCTTTTGTAAAGACTATATTTGGTTTATTTGAAAATAAAGCAACCATAAAATTAAAAGCTATATCTTCACAGTTTGCCATTTTATCAGCATAATCTTTAATGATTCTTGGCATCTTATAAGTGTATGCAAAGATATAATGCTAAAGATAATTATTAATATATATATTATTAAAATAATAATATTTACCCTACTAATTAATGCAGCACCTGTTAAAACTAAATCATAAAAAGCTTCCTTGGAAACAACGTACGTATTTGTCTTATTCTTCTGTGATAACCTTCCATAATAACCAACAATTACTTCATGATTCATTTTCCAAATTTTGAAACTTCTTCTTAACAAAAGTTCAGTCAATTTCAAATCATCATCCACATAAAATAAACACTCAGTTTTCACAATATCATACGGCAAATATCTATTACTTAAAATATTTTCATTCGTTTGAACAAAGAAAACTGGTACACCACCTTTATTCCACCTTTCTTTCTTAGGGATGCTCATTGGATTTTGATTATTCCATATAATAATAAGTTTATCGACAAAAGGAACATCACCATAGTATGTCACTGAATAATTTAATTGTCGAACTCTGTTATAGGCTAATGTAATAATTGTTATCTTATCAGAGAGAATTTCTTTCTTATTTCTTTCTTCTATAAACATTTCTTCATCTTCTTTATAAAGAGGTAAAGTCTTAACATATCTAATGATAACATTCCCAGTTAAATATTTTTCAAGAAATACCAAAATATTAAAGGCGATTGGTGATTGATTTAAAAAATTCCACGATACTAAACGTCTTCCATTTTCTTTCATATAATCAATCTTTGTATTCAAAATATTCAAATTCTTCAAATATTTTTCATTGTTATAATCTTCCTCATCTAAAATTAATATTACTTTATCCCATTTGAAATATTCATCAATTAATGGTAGTTGTTTGCTCCATTCTTTATTGATAATTGGTAAACAATTTGATATTAATAATAATCCCAATATAAATTGAAATTTATCATTATAAGATGATATTTTACACAACCTTCCCATTCTTACTATTAATTTTTGCTCTTCCAACATTTCTACTATTAATCTTCTTTCTTTATTATCTAGCTTCAATAGATCAACATTCATAAATAAGGCTCTAACTAAATATTTGTTTCTATTTATAACACAAACTTCTTGAATATCCTTATGTAATGGTGTCTTTTTTAAAGTGATATAAAAATTATAATTATCTGTTGGAAATTGAACTATTTCTGTTACAATGATATTCAAGCAATTGTTATTTGAAATGGCATAATATTTTTGTTGCAACCTTCCAATATCTGTATAGAATCCAATGATGTCGTCATCTTCAATATCCTTATCCAATTCAAGAGTGAAGTGGAAATCATCACAAATATAGTGATTGTATTCATAAGAAATTAATCCATCTTCTTCACTATCAAAAGAAACTGAAATTTTCTCATTGATAATATAAATATATTCAATTATTAAAAACACTGTTAAAAACACAAATAATACAAAGATTGATAACTTGTTCATAATTAATAATTAAAAAAAAAATCTTTTCATTTAATAAATTTTTAAAATATTAACAATGACTATTAAAAATTAATAGACGTGTTAAATAAACATTTTTTTATACTATACAGCGATTATATTGCATATCAATAATAGTTAAACTCTCTTCTCTGATGGATTTGGTAGATCCTTAATTCCTTCTTTAATTCCCCAAATATCATTGGCATATTCATTTATTGTTCTATCAGTTGAAAACTTACCAGATGAGGCAATATTACAAAGTGACATACGTGCCCATCTTTCCTTGTCTTGATAAACTTCACTAACTTGGTCTTGACATTTTATAAAACTTTCATAATCTGCACAAACGAGGAATCTATCATTATACTTTAAACTGTTAGAAATATCTTTCAGTAAAGTAGGTTCTTCAGGTGTAAAATATCCATTTTCTATTTGTTCAATAATTAATTTTAAATCTTTATTTCCATTGATATAATCCATTGAGTTGTATCCCTTTCTTTCCAATGCTTCAACCTCCTTAACAGTTAAACCAAAAATAAACATATTCTCCATTCCCATCTCTTCAGCCATCTCAACATTTGCTCCATCTAATGTTCCAATAGTTAAAGCACCATTCAACATAAATTTCATATTACCAGTACCAGACGCTTCTGTACCAGCTGTTGAAATTTGTTCTGATAAATCAGCTGATGGAATTATTTTCTCAGCCATTGATACACGATAATTTTCAAGAAAAACAACCTTCAGTCTATCACCAACGATAGGATCATTATTAACGGTACTTCCAACGGCATTTATAAGTTTAATTATTTGTTTAGCCATATGATAACCAGGTGCGGCCTTACCTCCAAACATAACAGTTCGTGGTGAGAATTTGATACTTGGATTAGCTTTGATACGATTATAAAGAGTGATAACATGCATAATATTGAGTAATTGTCTCTTGTATTCGTGGATTCTCTTAACATGAATATCAAACATGGAAGATGAATTGATTTTGACGCCATATTCCTGTGATAACCATTCAGCTACACGTTGTTTGTTTTCATTCTTAATTTTCATTATTTCAGTCAAGGTACGGTCATCATTGACGTATTCTTTTAATTTCTTTAATTCATCAAGTTTACTTACCCAACCATCTCCAATTTTTTCTGTAATATATTCAGCTAAAGCGGGATTAGATAATAAAAGCCATCTCCTTGGAGTAATGCCATTAGTTTTATTTTGAAATTTCTCAGGATAAAATTCATAAAAGTCTCTAAAAGTATGACTCTTTAATAGTTCAGAATGAAGGGCCGCGACTCCATTAACAGTGTGAGATGCAACAATACAAAGATGCGCCATATTTATTCTCTTTGCATGAGTACCGTCAGGCTCTTCAACTATAGACATACGTCTCATACGATCATAATCACCAGGATAAGTTTGTGCAACCTCATCCATAAATCTTTGATTAATCTCATAAATTATTTCTAGATGTCTGGGTAACAAATTTTCAAGTAAACTAACATCCCAACGTTCAAGAGCTTCCGGGAGCAAAGTATGATTGGTATAAGCATATGTTTTTACACAAATATCCCAAGCTTCCTGCATTTCTAATTCTTCAATGTCAACAAGGATTCTTATTAGTTCCGGAATACCAATAGAAGGATGTGTATCATTAAGTTGAATGGCAACTTTTTCAGGGAAATAATGGAAATCACAACGAACTTCTTTAGGATCACCAAACTTGGAATTTTTGTATCTACGAATGATGTCTTGAAGGGAAGCAGCAACCAAGAAATATTGTTGTTTCAAACGTAACTCTTTCCCACAACTAGTACTATCAGTTGGATAAAGGACTCGAGTAATATTTTCAGAAATATTTCTATCCAAAACAGCTTGAAGGTAATCTCCATCATTAAAGAATTTCAAATGAAAATGATTTTCAGCTTTAGCAGACCATAGACGTAAAGTATTAACAACATTATTGTGGTATCCTGGTACTGGAGTATCATATGGTAAGGCAAATACAATGTTTGTATCAACCCAATCAGATTTACCATTTTCTTTCTTAACAACTTTTCCATAGAAGTTTACTGGAATCATGTACTCAGGTCTGGCTTTTTCCCAAAGGTTTTCAAATCTAAGCCAATTATCTGGTTCTTCTAATTGCCAACCATCCTGAATTACTTGTTTGAATATACCATACTCATAACGTAAACCATATCCACATGCAGGAATACCAAGAGTAGCCATGGAATCAAGGAAACAAGCAGCTAACCTTCCAAGACCACCATTTCCAAGACCAGCATCTTCTTCTGAATCCTCCAAATCTTCAATATCCAATCCTAATTGGTAAAGAGCTTCATCACATGCAGTTTTAATTCCCAAATTTATCATGGTATTTGAAAGTGTTCTTCCCATATAGAATTCTAATGAAAAATAATATACTCTTTTAGGATCCTTTTCATAGTAATGTTGCTGTGTACGTATCCATCTCGAAACAAGATGATCTCTGACTGTCAAAGCTAAAGCATTGTAGTAATCTCTTTTTGTAGCTACATTTCTGTCCTACAAATTTAATTACATAATCAATTCGACTGGAAACTTACTTTTATAACAGAAAAATGTAAATGTCTATTAAAAGCATTCTTAATATTAGAGACATTCTCAACCTCTGCAACACCATGCACGGATATTTGTTTACGTTTTTCCTGGTCAGTCATCATTTTTCTAAATATTTTAAATTAAAAGTAACAGGTATGATTTTAAAATGAAACTAAGATGTTAATGATAAGTTGAATGAATAGTTCAGCTTATATGTACGCTTATTTATTGTTATTACTCTAACAATCAATCAACGTTTTTGATAAAGCGGATATAAAATGGTTGTAACTAATAAAACAGCTTTTTATATAAATGTCAGCTTTTATTTTTGATGATTTTTTGCTATCATATTTATTTTAACAATTTTTAACTTGCAAAATTAATGATCGCTTTAAGAAATGTATAAGTTTATGTTATTTCTGTTGTGATAGTTAAATGACAATTAGAAAGAGAAATTAATAGGAGAATAACAAATGGTATCATACCATTTGTTTTTCAAATATTTAATATTAAAAGATTTACAGGAGTAATAATCTTGGAAATGTAATATGCTGCACCATTCAAATTCTTTCAATAACATTATTATTTCACCAAATCTCACCTCTGGATTTTCAATACCTATATCATTATAATGGATAAACAAACATTTTATGGTCCAATCACGTTCGGAAGAAAATATTTCTCTTTTATACTTGTCAACATACTTCTCATTTGTAGCATTCCATAACAAAAGTAAATATAATGTTACAATTTCTTCATCCATCAAATTTAATTCACTAATTGGTTTAATTACCTTCTCAACAGAATAATCTAAAGTTTTGCGAAATAATGAATTTAAGGTTGCGATTTTATATCCATCATCATCCTCCTTCTCGAATCCTGTCATCTCAGATGTAATGAAAGTATAATTTGGTAGAACAATTATCCCTTTATCAATTAATGATTTGTATTTGGAAGCTGTATAATAATGATCAAGCATAATCTTTCTTAATGCAAAACGTTGAAGGATACTTGCTTTTTCATTCTCACAAAGAACACCATATTTTTCAATTTTGGATATCCATGCTGTTACGCCAACCAGGTCAGTTTGTGCCAAAAGTTCACTGTCTTTTGGATGGAATTTTCTTAATGGTATACTTCCACTAAAATTCATAACATTGTCTGGGTCTATATTATAGATATATCTTAACGACTCATTAATCTCCCTATATCTATGAACATATTCTTTAAACAGTAAGGTTAATGAATCACGATCGGAACCACTGAGACTACCCGCAAAACTTGAAATTGTTAAATTATCAAGAGTTTCATTATATCTTGAATTGTCATAATTATCATTAAATATTTCACTTGATGAAGAATTACATGTTATACTTTGTAGAGAAATTTGTTCAAAAGGATACGTATCATTTACATTAGAAGTACGTTCCCTTCTATTTCTTCTATTTGGTTGTGCACCTGTTGGTTCTCTCTTAGGTTGAACAGCAGATGGTTCCATTCCACTGTTTATACATTTTTTATATCTACAACTTTTACATGTGTTTCTATTTTGATAACCAATATCACAAATATCTTCACCATTACAAATGTATCTCTTAAATTATTAATAAGTTAAAAATATTAAATAAAGACATTCTATTCCAACTTACTTTTTTAAACGATACTGTTCTCCTAAAGAAAGCTGTACACGACCTGCACGCTAATACATTGTAATGATGGCCATCGCAACGATCACCACATATAACACATTTAACATCATCTANTTTAGAAATTATTTTTTTAGTTTCCTTAGACATATTATAGTAATTAGAAAAATAAAATGTTATGAAATGACAAAGTTCCTATCTTATATATAATTAAAAAACATGGCAATAAAACAAAGCTATTTGTAGGATTGTCTTTAATTTGAAATTAAATAGCTTCAAGAAAAAAAAAAGTTTTTATTATCCGTGATCTCTGAACTCTAAGTATTATATTGGAGAAATAACTTACTATGTAAAAAGAATAAAATTAAATTGCCTAAATAAATATCTGTTTAAGAAATTATTAAGTTTCAAACTTTAATTTGTTGATTTTCAAAAAAAAAAGCTTGTTATTTATGGTAGAATTATTCCATTCTTATATTTCCTCACATGTCAAAATAACATAGTTAATTTTATCACACAAATGCTTATAAATTAATATTGAATAACATCATTTTCAAAGTTAAAATTTATGTACTTATAAAGTACATACTAATATTATTAATATATAATTAATAAATTATTGATATTCTGAAAATTTTATTAATTAATAAAGCTATTCGTTCAACCATTCTTTCAGTTTTATTTTCTTCTAAAGTATTTTTTGAATACTTTTATCACAAAATTCAAATTATACTTTTCTTCTTTTACTATTTTAATGACATCATCATACTTCAAATAAAGCAATCTTTTTTTGATTTTTGTTATCATGACGAATTTTCCTTTAGAAATATCGCCAGAGAAGATTCTTTTTGCTTCCAGTAGTAATGAGGCTGAGTCCCATATTGTTACGTTGAAAATAAAAAATCCAACCAAAAGTAAATATGCTGTCAAAGTTAAATGTACCAGTAATGATATGTTTAGAATTGTACCACCTGTATCAGTGGTTAAACCTAGTGAAACATTAGATGTTTCTTTAACTTTTACTGGAACAAAAGCAACATACCCAGATGATAATAAACATTATTTTGTTATTTATTGCCTCGTAATGACTACTGATGAACCACCCAGAAAGACTTTTGATAAAGATAATAAGGAAAAGGAGAAGAAAGCAGAATGTACTAGAATGTATGTTTTCTTTAAAAGGGATGAAGCTGACAAGAAAGATGAGAAGAAGGATGAAAAGAAAGATGAAAAAAAAGACGATAAGAAGGATGAAAAAAAGGATGAAAAGAAAGATGAGAAAAAGGACGAAAAGAAAGATGAGAAAAAGGATGAAAAGAAAGATGATAAAAAGGATGAAAAGAAAGATGATAAAAAGTAGAGAAAATCATTTATATTTACAGTTTAACAAATTGTATGATATTAGAAATTTTACATGTCAACAAAAAAAATTTATTTTTTACTTTATTAATCGGTTAACAGAGTATTAATATCAATATTTATGAAAGTAATAAAAAATTTTAAAATATAATTTTTTTAAATATAAATATATAATTACTTAGTTACATGTGTTATTGCTGCTGTCTGATTTTCTGGATTATTTGATATGAGGCATTTAATGTAAGATGTTAACAAATCATCAATTTTATATCCCAATGAAGTTTCCCATAACACACGATTTCCATTTATAATTCCTCCTATTGATAAGGTGAAATATGTATTTCCAATACTCCAATTACTGACCTGGGCAAAGGAGTATGTTGTTAAGTATTCTTTTGTTGATTGGTTATATAAATTCACACCGGCTTGATTAATGGCAACAAGTAATTTTTCTGGATAATTAGAATCAGACGTTTGTTTAACTTCAAAGAAAGCAGAACCAAATGTTGGCCATTTAGATATATTTTTAAGGAAGGCAATTTTTGCTTCATCAGGACACATACGCCCCAATTTTGTATATTCTTCTTGAATCTGTCTTTTCCATTCACTATTACTCAATTGTTTAATCATATCTTTAGGTATACAATCTCCAATAATATTACTAAATTGAGGGAATGGTGGATCACAATCAGCACGTGTTTGTGCTCGTAATAGAAGTGAAGCTAAATATGATGCTTCTGATTTTGAAACTGTGTGATACCCACGAAGATATTTTGGTAACTCTTGATTGTAATGGAAGATCAGATCAGCATTTACATCCTCTCCAGGTTTTACATTTATCCATAGTTTTCTCATAAAATATACTTGATATGTATCTGGAGATTCATTTGTTGATTTTGTTAGCATCAAAGAATATTTATTATTTCTAATCCATTCATACAATTGTCTAATAAAATCGAAGAAAAATTCATTCTCAGGAACTGATAAGACTCTTTCTCCAATTTTAACAAATAATGAATAACCATCAATAGATTGTAAACCAAGTCTATTTGCAATTCTATAACAAAAATCTTTTGCTTTTGACATAGATTCAACTTCAATAGCTTCATGTGTTCCATCAGGAAAGAATGCTTTATGATAAATTTGTGTAGTCTTATGTTGTACAGCACTAACTTCAACTTGATGAGGTGGGAATTTTCTAATACCTCCCTTTAATGTTTTTTGAAGTCTATTTGAACAATCAATAGCTATAGGTATTAAACGACTCCTTAAGAATGAAAATACTTCTTTACGTAATGAAGGTGAAGGAGGAAAAAGACCACAACAAAGCCATAATAATTCCCATCCTCTTTCTAAACTGAAATTATTACAATTCCCTGTCAATTGTTTAATTATTTGACAATATATTTCATCCTTCAGTATTTCATGTCTTATTGGACCATCAAATATTTGATCTGTTAAATCGGTTGCGGATGCTTGATACTCAACAGGATAATCACCCATATATTGCATTATTGCAGTGAAACTCTTTATCCCTTCTTTTGAAGCATCAACACGATTATCTAGTTTTTTTAATAAAGGATTCTTAATTAAATCTCTCGAAAATCTCCATAAAGGTAATCCTTGAGCATTTGTCTCATTTTTAAAATGTGTTTTGGCATACTCTGATAAATCGTAGGATCCATACGCTTGAACTAATCCAGCTGTAGACATTAAAGCTATTTGATTATTCGAAATATCATGATCACAAATTGAATTATCAGCAGAGAAGGCTGAAAGAATTGTCATTGTTGGTTTAACTAATGTTGGAAGAACGTATATTTTATTTATTGGAACATTTCCTTTCATTCCAGTTCTATCATTATCAACATAGACAAATTCTTTTCCTTCCAATGACTTTCCTCTAACATTATCAAGGATTGTTAATAAATCTCCTTTCTTACATTTTAAATTATCAGTTAATTCAATATCACTTTTTGCTACAACAAACTTTGATCGATCTTTAAGTCCCTTCAAGAAGTAAGTAATTAAATCCTTAATATCATCTGAATTTGGAGATTGGAAGGTAAATTCAGCATTAGCAATTGTATGAATAGTAAAACAACTATTCATTAATGATTTGATTCCTCCTTCTTTACTACTTTTAAATGGATCACTGGTTAATGAAACTTTAGCAATTTCTGAAAATCCAAACTCTAATAGTATTTGTTCCTTATCATCAACGATATAAAAACCAGTCCAATTGACAGCTATTATCACTTCATTCTTTGATATTGGAGCACCTGTAAATTTATATCCCTCATAAAATCTACTAAATAATAAAGGCCATTCAATTTTTGCTGTCTCCACTACGCTAGCTTTAACATCATCAACAGTTTTTAAACTAATTTGTTTTGTCATGAAATGTTTTCTGTAAGCATGCAATGTCATTTGAAGCCATTTATCTTTTTCAAAGGATAATTTTTCGTAATCAGGAATATATTTTTCTATACAATCTTCAATGTCATTTGAATTAACACTTTTACCATCATTGTCAATATAAATTTGTCTCGCTATCAATGAACATAATTCATCTTCCCTTTCAGTTTTATATTCACCATGTTTAATACCTCTAACAACTTGGTGATAAACCAATTCAGTTGCAAGTTGATCCTCTTTTGGATTATACCATGGTACAAATACTTCCTTTCTATAAAATAATCTCCAGGGTGCATTTTTCTCTTGTCTTCCTGTCTCCTTAGCGTACTGTTCACATTGACTAATAGCATCCATTATATGATCACTACCACAACCGAGAGAGGTAACTTTATCAAATAGTGCAATATAAATAGCAAAACCAAAATCATCTTTAATACCTAATCGTTCTTTTAAAGCCAAACATAATTCTTTTGATGTTGTAGCAGAGTCAGCATTCAATGTTTTAACATTTCCATTCATAAAAGTAACAGCAAGAATAATATTTTTCTTTGACTTACATGATTGTAATTCAACATAACTTGGTGGTTGTAACCTTGTTCCATTAAGTAATGTTCTATTCAATCTTTCTTCAATAAATTCTCCATAATTAATTTTTCCAACTACTCCATTCTCTCTTATAAAACAATACAAATATTTTATCAATTTATCTGATGGGGCAAAACAACCTGCACATAATGATAACAAAATCCATCCTCTTGCAGAGCTATTTTTATTATTATTTGATGATAATTGTTTACAGATTTGACAATATATTTCATCCCTTAAACTTGGTCTCAATATTCCATGTCCAATAATAAAGTGTAACTTGTCCATATTTGAAGTATAATGATTCTCAAGAATATTCGTATATCCATAAAAATCAAAAGGATTATTCATAATTGATGATCCATCATTAGAAGATGGGATAACATTACTAATCTTTGATTTTTTCCTCAATGTCATTGATAATAATTTTTTACCAAAGTTTTCAATCCCTTTTGATTGCTTTGATGATGTAGATGATGACATTGTATCGGTGTTTGAGTTAATACTTTGCTTATCAAAATTGATTTCACTTGTACGTTTATTTTTATGATTTCTTTGAATTGTATTGTAAACTTGTGTCATTACAGGAACAGAATCGTACGTTGTTGAATTTCTGCTTTTTACATCTGGAATATCACCCATAAATTTTAATATCATATTCCATATTGCCATTCCAGCAACCTCATCAGATAAGGAGTCATGAATTAATAAACTTTTCTTTAATTGAACATTTGAATATTCACCACTAATTCCGTTATTAAAATAAGTTGCGGCGAATTTGGAAAATTGATAATCTGATAAGTCTTCATCAACAAACATTTTATTTGTTAATGAGACATCAATTGAATCTGAATCAACATTACTACCATAATTAGAGTCTGTTGAAATATCTTCACCAAATATTTGATCAACTATTTTACTTTCATCAAAATCAACAACATGATAGGGATTTTCAATTTGTTCAGGCTTAAAATCTTCACTTTTATTGTTATTCATTTCATCCAGTAATTGTTTTTTCTGTTCTTCAATATATGCAATTCTATCTTGTTTATGCAAGTATCTTCTACACATTGCTTGGAAATTTGTAATGACATACCTCTGCTTATTATAATGACTCGACAATGTTTTAGCGCGAAGAACTGCTTGGAGTCTTGTCAATCCTTTTACTAACAAATTGTATTTTTTTCTCTGAATATATCCTCTCCATTGAGATTGAATTAAAATAGCGGCATTTCTTTCTTTCTCGAATTTTCTTTTTTGTTTAAAACCTTTGATTGTTTTCTGAATTATTGTTGCATAATGATTCATTAGAGAGTCATTGTGTTTCTCTAATGTAGTTTGATCATTTTCCTTTAAAAATATTTTTGTCTTTCCTAATTGAAAGTCAGCTTTGAAACCTAAAGCCTTTTCACAAATTGCTTGTGATGCCATAATTATATCAGTCTTCTGTGTATCTTTTACTGATTGAAGGATAAGACGAAATCTATCTACAAATGCTTGATATGTATAACGAATTGGATAGCCAGCTTTTCTAATTCTTATTGTTTCCATCATACCAGAGTATCGGAGCTGTCTAAAGACTAGATCTCTGTCAAATGTCATTGGTTGTTTAAAGTCATTTGGTTTAATACAACGAATGAAATAAGGGTCACAATTTGAAAGTTGAATTATTAAAGTTTCTAAACTTTTTCTAAATTGACTTCCCAAAGTTTGTTGTATTCTTGAGGTATTATTTTCTTGAGAATACATATCATCAAATAAATTTTTAATAAATTTGAACTTTGATTTACCAACTAAATTTAATAAATCAACACTGAATGTATCACGATTCTTTTCAAGGAAGCCTTTAACACTATAAATGACCGTTCCAGCATAATGTCTAATACCAAAACTTTTATTTAAATCACTTTTTGGTTTGACATATAAATTATCATTCTTACCATGTGAGATATGAAGTTTAGATAACAATGTTAAATCAGTACCTTTTGGAAAGATACTTTCTTCATTTATCAATGCCATGACACTCATTGGTCTTTCTGCCAACAAATCTAAGGCACTTTGATTATCAATAAACTCGATCTTTCTCCAATTAATTTCTTCCAAGTCATACTCCATTTGTTCTAATTTAAAGACATGTTTAACAAAAAATTGTTGTAAATGTTCATTAGCAAAGTTGATGCATAACTGTTCAAAACTATTTGTTTGAAAATTTTCAAAACCAAATATATCCAAGATACCAATAGATTGTTTTTTAATGATATTACTATTACTGCTATCACAACAGATTGTTGGTTTGAAAATAGCTTCATTTATTTTATTTATTATATAACTAAACAACCTCCCATAAAGAACTTTTACCAAAGCATCTCGTACATTCAAAGCTTGTATACCATCAAGACTAGAAATAACTTTTTCATTGCGCATTATTAAAGTTTTTGTTGTTAATGCAGAAATAATGTCTTTACTATCTAGTTGCAAAAGTGTTGCAACTTTTTGTACAGTTATTATATCATTGATTTCAACACTTTCAATGTTGTTAAATGTACCAACATTATAAATAATATTTCCTAGGTGAAGGAGAGAAGCTAAAATCTTGAAAATAGACTTTATCTCTGCCTCTTTAAACATTAGTACTTTCATTGAATTATGTATCTCATTCAATGTAGCAACTTCATTTCTTCCATCAATGTTAAATATTCTACCTTGATTTAAATAAAAATAATCTTCTGCTTTTGTTAAGAATAACTGTTCCCTCTCCTCTTCATCAATTCCGTTTAATAAACTATAGAAAATATGATAATTTCTCTCCTCAACAGTCTGTGCAACAATTCTACTTTTTTCTAACAAATATTGGTGTATTTTGGCTCCTTCAATGACACCAGAATTATTGAAATATATATCAATATATTTTCCAAATCTTGAACTGTTATCATTTTTAATTGTTTTAGCATTACCAAATGCTTCCATTATCGGATTAGCTTCCAATATTTGTTGTTCTATCCAGGAATGTTGACCAGAGACAGTGGCTAAAAATTGAAGGACAAGCTTTGTTGATTCCGTTTTTCCAGAACCAGATTCTCCACTTATAACAATACATTGATCACGATGATTCTTTTTTAATGATTCATAAGCATTATCAGCAATTGCAAATATATGTGGAGGTTGATCACCTATTTTTTGATTTCTATACCTTCTTATATGTTCCGCTTTATACAATGGTAGTGCCTTATAAGGATTTACAGCAACAAGAATACTTCCTGTATATGTGTAAATCAATTTTTCACGATATCTTATCATTAAATTTCTCAATATTCCGGCATCATGAAGATCACCTAATTGAATCATATCTTCAACACCATTAACTGAACTTGGATGCATAAGACGTATCCTTGTATCTGGTCCTAACATTTTCTCTGTATTTGTGTCATCCATTACCAAGATTCCATCTGAATCAACTTGCATCACTCTCCCCCCAATTGCATTACATGTTTCACCTGTCGTTTTTGATGCCTCAATCCATATAAAATCTCCCCTCGTTATATGAACCATTGTTATAAAAATTGTAATAATTTATTTATTTTAATAGAATAATTAATTTTAAAATATTATATGAATAAAAAATAAAAGTTTTCCATTCATAAAGTACAACTTGTTTTGATGAAAATTTTTATTCTAAAATAAGTAAAAACGAGGTTAACCAAAAGTAAACAAAAATGTAGTAATTAGTAAATCAGGAATAGTGAAATATGATAAGACGAATACATAAATTATTGTTTATACATAAATACATAAAAATAAAGCTAATCCACCTACTCTATATTTCACTTAAAAATATGAATATGGTAATATTTAATGTTTTTAACATTGAATAAAAAAATATTAATTTATATTTGGATTAGGATATTGCGGTTAGATAAATATGTATGTTAGTGAAAGAAGTAGTTTTTGTCAATAGTTGATGTCCATTGTTATGAGATATGTATTATTAAATAGATATAATTTTTAAAGTTTAAAACGTTAAGATGTTGTATTAATCTTCTAACACATGGAATACTCTTTGTTAATTTAAAGATATACCTAATAACTGTATATATTCATTTTAATATATATATCTAATACCTACGTTCTCGAAGGTCATACTATTAGTTAACAAAATACACAACATTGATAATAACTATTGTAATAAAAGTTTTATTAATTAAAATATATATTTGGTAGGAAATGAGAAATAAATAGAATTTTAAGATATTATATATATATATTATATATCCCATGTCATTGAACATTTATGCCAAATTTTATGAAAACTATTATAAAAATAAAAATTGATATGAAAAAGAGATCACAACAAATAATATATAATTTTTCCTATCTTTCAAATAACATAATTTATAATATAATAGAACAAGAGATGATAAATAGAATGGACAGTTATATAAAAAAGTTGTTGAATTGCTATCATCCATACAAAAGGAGTATATAAATGAAAAAAATAAAGCAGTTTTTAAGTTTGAAATAATAAATTTTTGTTAAAAATCACAATATTTTACTTTATTGTTAAAATATTTAAGTTATCTTTATATCTCATTAAAACCAACTTGATGTCAGAAACACTTTCGATAAAACCTCATTGAGAGTACAAAATTTTATAGATAATAATATTTATTAATATATAAATAATAATAAAAGAAAAGTAAAAGTAACAACAAAAATATATAAAATTTTTAAACTTTAAAATATATGTAAAAAATAAACCCTTTCATCCAACTTAAATAGGAGTATAATTCTTTAAATGAATGTTTAACAAAATGAGTCCTATTATTTAAAGATTGAGAGTAATAAGTTTTATGATTGTGTTTAAGGTATTAACTTTAAATTAACTTCAAAAGTAGTTTGTCTTGAAGAAAATAATAATATAATTCTGTCAAACTGATTTGACGGTATAGTATTAATCAGATTATTTATATATATATACAATCTACACATTATATCATTAAATACACAGTATATGTTTATTAGAGGTAACTCTATTTTTCCAATTAACTTATCTATATTCAGTTACATATGGCTTTTCATAATCCTTTTCGAGGTAAAAGATAATCTTGATAAAAATAAGAATTATTGTTTATTCCATATCATAAGGCGATTTTTATTTATTTTTCTAATCAAAATAGTTTTGTTCTTTTAAGATTATATTTTTTTTATTTAGAAAAATTATTATTTTAAATAATATGATTTAGGTTGTCTGGTGTTATTTTTACAACATAATTAGATCTTCGTTTTAATTTGTAATTGAACTTTTATAACTAGAAATTTTAATGCAAAATGTATATTTTTGATCATGATCTTAATGAAGGTGAAATGAAAACATATATTTTCTCAAATTTTGCACAATCATCATCGTTCCAGACAGCAAATTATCACTTTACTAATACAAAATAAAATTCCAGTAAACCTTGCAAAATGATTAACTCCTATATATACTTATATATAGTCTATTTAACATATATATAAAATAAATATTTTAACATTTTTATTTATTTATTTCATGTATCGTCATTTCTTTTTCAATAAATAATATTATAATATCACTTAAACTTCTTATATTCATGAAACTTTTAACGTCATATTATATTCATTGTTATAATTTGTATATGGTGTGAAATACACAATATTTCTAAATTTTTATAAAGTTAATAAATTTTTATTATTCCAAAATAAAACTATAAAAAAAGTCTTATAATTTATCTCATGCAAATAATCTTTATTAACGAGGAGAATATAATCTTTTATAGATGTTTTATTAGAATAAAAAGAAAATCTTTTCAGAGAAATTATTTAAATATATGATAGCATTATAAACAAACATTGCTGAATCATATTATTTTAAAATCTCTGGCTATTAAATACAAAATTTTACCATTCCTCTTTATTTCACCTTTTTGTTATATGTTTTATATAAACTTAAGTAATGACTTTATTTACTTTTTTACGCTAGTTAAATATCTCAAGTTTCTACCAATTTTTTTTCATTGAATATATTTATATTTTAATAAATTTTATCTAATTTTTCCGTTACCATAGCATTGTATATGATACAAATTACTATAGGATTGGATATCTTTATTAAATATTAATATTTCAGAGTAATGGAAAATAACAAAAAATCTCAACCTTCAGTTATGGAATCAGATATACTATTTGTGGATGACAATATAGAGAAACATTATGGGGAAGAATTTATTTGTAAAGAAGTTTATTTTCCTATCTACTGGTTGGTTAACTTTCTTGGATTGCCAACTTTTCAAACTCAAAAGAAATCAGGATGCTCAAAATTATTGAAACTATTCTTGACATTAATAACTATTGGACCTATCATTGCATTCTTTATTTATAACATTGTCCTTACTCATCATTACCAGGTAGGATTTCATGACTCATCTTTATTATTTATCCATTTATAGATTCTTTCTCTTCACTGGGCACATAGTTTTGTATACAACACACTCCTTATAAATGCTATCCTCGGTGTCATCATGTATAATGGAATCCAAAAATTTGATTTCTTTAAAACTTTTATTATAAAATTTAAAGACTACAGAGAGATGGATACATGTAATCGTAGAGCTATAAATTTTTCCAAGACATCAGCAATGATTAAAATTTTAATTCTTTGGATTGTTTACATCTCCTGCGCCATCATAACATGTACAATTAATTACACAAATTACGAAATAAATGAAGAAAAGAAAATTACATACAAAATTTCGAAATTTTTCAATAAACAAACTTTCTTCCTTGATACATTTATAATTATATTTGCAAACATATTAACACTTTTCTTTATTTCTCTCTACCTATGTACTTATTGGGCAATTCAAGGTGAAACGAGTAATTTTTCATCCCAAGCAAAGAGACTACTTGACCAAGATTGTGTCAATGCTAGGACAAATTTAATATCTTTATCAATGAGACACACAAAACTTATGGAACTTGTATCATTTGTTAATGAAAGTTTGGACAAATACACAAATATTCTCGTCTTTCATTCAATTTTAATTACCGTTTTCAGTATATCAGTTGTTAGAAATTATAGTTTAGCTGAAATTGGAGGCTTCGAAAAATTCGAAGTTCAATTACCAATTTTATTGTGTATCCTTGTTGCTGTATTTATCCTATCCCCTATAGCAAGTTCTCATGACAACATACTTAAAGATAAAAATACTATCCTTTTCAATAATGCACTATTCCATCCATACAATGCCGAGCTTCACTCTATTTCATCATCAATGATACAAAGAATTGAATCAGCTACATATACAGGAAGATTGGTTCATCTTATTCCTGTCAATGAACTCATCCTACCTATTGTTGTTCTTGCTACCATCTTCCTCAGTATTCTTGTTGGTATAGCACCTAATTAATCATCAATTTTTTTATTGTAATTTTCAATTTTTATGAAAACAACTTTTTCTTTTTTATTATGTAACAACTAATAATATTTCATTAATAAAATTATTCTCATTGTTAATGTTGACTCATTACTATTATACTTCAATTTTTTTCATTTTTGATATATGCGGATGGGAATTTTTTTTGTTCTACATTAGTAAAAATATTGTTGACGTCTATAAATAGGATGGATTTCGAAATAAATGAGACTCCAAGTATAAAAGCATTTCAAAATGTGATTAGAATAAAATTTATCCTTTATGAAAATTATTTTCAAAGTTGAAAACTATAAAAACTTTTTTATTGATAAGACTAGTGTTAACTTACAGTGGATCATAGATTCTTTGACTAAAAATTCTAATGAATTTGTCAAACAGAAAGGTGATTCAGCGATACGAGAGGTAATAATTCAAGTATATTCCTTCTTTAATTCAAATTATTTCAGATAGACTATGAAAACATAGGTACTGAAGATAGAATAGTTTCATACATATATAAACTATCTATCTTTTTTGATAATCCAGATTCTGAGCCTTTTAATGCTATTTTGAAAGTTAATACATTGAGGCAACTTGATGATGCTGTTTTGTGTGGTAATATTTCCCGTGATGACTATAACTCGTATGTTGATTTTGTGATAAATTCTCATCAACAAGAGGCATTATTTTATAACTTGATATCAAATAAAGTTAAAAATATTAAGGTACCTGAATGTTATGGAAGTATATTTCCAACAAGAAATTATATAAAACAAAAGGATGGTGCTTTTCTGATTTCCTGCCTTGATAATGGGAGAATCCTTCCTCTTGATAAATCTTTTAGTATAAAAGAAGCAGAATCTGTCCTTGATCAAGTATTGAATCTTCAAATATTTTCATTGACAAAAGGAAAAGAATTTAAGTTGAAGCTCCGAAAACAGAATGAAAAGAATAAACATAAAAAATTAATTCAAAATAGTTGGCTAATATTAAGAAATATATTTCATCATAATATACTTGATGAAATACAAACAAAGTATACCGCGTTGTGTATACGTTCCTCCAATCGTTGCAGGAATCAAGGCGAATTTTCTGTCATAGCACATGGTAACTTGTATTCTAAAAATATCATGTTAGAAATGGATTCTGAGAATGTTAAAGGAATAATTGATTGGAAAGGGATTACTGAAGATTCAATGGGATCTGATATTGCTAGATTTCTTATAACAAGTTGTTCATCAGAAGTAAGAAAAGAATTAGAAATTAATTATCTACCAAAGTACTTTGATAAGCTTATTTCAAAAGTTGATCTCAGAATTACATATGATTCATTTAGACAATCATATGATGCTTGTTTTATTGAAGGGGTGTTACACTCACTTATTACCTTTGGGTTATACGTATCAGATATTAATAATTATGTGTCAGATTATGCAAATCTATCTTCAAGGATTTATAATAATATAAAAGATGCTTATGAAAGAATGGTCAATTAAAAAGTTTGAATAATAATTAATTACTTATCAGTGAAAATGTCACAACAGATAATATTTTAATTTTGACTGAGTTAATTTATAAAATTAATTACCTGACTCGTTTTTGAGCCATAAATAAAATTTGATTTTAAAATTTTTATTTTAAACATTTAAGTGTTGTCATTGTTATTATATACAATCAAAGAAGAGATTTAAATTTTATAAATAATTTCCAATTAATCAAATTACAATTCAATGAATAAAAGGAAAAAGTTTTACAATAATTTTGTTTTTAAAAATAGAAAATAATGCAATTTTGAACTTTTTATATGTAACATTTGAATGTTCAATGATTCAGGTCGACTAGTTGGACATTTGTCTGTTTATATTTCCGGTACGAGATATAATATGTTTAAAAGTTTGCACGTTTATGTATTTTTTAATTTTTAAATTTGTATTAGTAAATTATTCGTTGGCATCATTTTGATCTTTAAATTTAAAAAAAAATTGAAAAACAATAATATTTTAACAGTTTAATTATGATACTTCAAGACTAGTGTCTCAGAAGTCTAGTATTCAATGTCACATAAACAAGAGTGTAGTTTATTCTTATAAAATTTTTGTATTATCATAAAGTGGATATTGATAAAAAGATCGACTTGAAATATATATATATTCGACTAAAAGGAAGTAATCAAAGGACATGGCGTATAAACAAGGAAGTAGTTGTTACATAGAGAAATGCTTTAATAGGTAACAGAAATGTAACAGCATCTGATTGTGATAAAAACATTAGTTGAATTTCTGTAATAATGAGATAATTACGTGGCTTTTAAATAATAATTAAATTATACTTTATTATAAAATAAGAACACATGATAATCGAAATCTCTAAAAATTGTGTTTGAAGTTAAAAAAAATAATAATAGAATTGGATGATATTAAGCTTTTATCCAAATTTGTAAAGTGATAAAATTAAGTTTCAAATAATAAATAAATAAAAGTTTTATATACATATAAGATAAGCTAATATTATTAATGTCAAGTGCATTTTATTGTTTATTAGCCTTCATTTATCAACCATTTTCATATCGTTCATCATTTCCGTATAAATTTAGAAAAAAAATCTTTAACATTCTTTTATAGAACTTTATTACTTTATCGGTGCTTCAAAATTGAATGACATCTTCAATAGTTCATTCATGAAACATATTTTTAAAAAGATAATTATAAAAATTATCACTAATATCATATTAAATGGTTAAATAACATTGATAAGAATGTCCATTAAAACGGTGTTAAAAACGGATTTTAAAGAACCATATTGAAAATGCTTGTTCAAAGTTTACTAATTTCCCTATATTTATTTTTCTCACTGATAAACGGATATAAAATATTAATTTACAATCCTAAAATTGGACATTCACATGTTAATTTCATGAGTCAAATGACCAGACTATTAGTTGATGCTGGACATGATGTACTTGTTGTGTCCTCTAATATTGATAAATCATTGAAAGATCCGTTCCATCTACCTGGCAAAATATATTACTCGAAACCACACATAAAACTTGTGGAATTAGTCAATAATAAAGATCATGTAGAAAATATGTGGAAATCAACAAGAAATATCCTTGGTCAAATGACTGTATGTTTTGATTGTTTTGACTGCATGTAAATTCGCCAATAAATTATATAGTGAAAAATCGTTATTCCAATCTTCCTATATATTATTTATTGGTGAATTTACGTGTAGTCTAGTCTATGTTTTAATAATACTTTATTAACTTTATATTAGGTTGTGAATGTATACAAAGAAGCTTTAAGACACCAAGGAATTGCAATGATTGAGGATAAAGATTTAGAAAATTTTATTCTTTCACAACATTTTGATCTTGCAATTGCTGAATTAAAGTATCCGTTTATGTTTGGCATATTTAAACGTTGGAACATTGTAGCAACAGTAGCGACATGTTCTAGTGCTTTATACGATTCATTCTACACAATGTTTGGTATCCCATATCCAATATCATATGTCCCTTCAATAATTAGTGGATATAATGACAAGATGACGTACAAGGAGCGGCTTATGAATTTAATAAATCATGTAGTTATTACAAATTTATTTTCTTTTGAAGAAAAATATGCTACATTAAAAGATGTTTTTGATGAAAAATATGGAGAAGAGTTTTATGATGCATTTAAAATTATAACTAATTGTTCCTTTATACTAATTAATTCTAATCCCTTTTTAGATATTCCAACACCGAAGTCTCCAAAGATGATTGAAATTTCAGGGATTGGAATACCAGAACCAAATCCAGTTGATGAATATTATAATGAAATTTTAAATAGAAGAAATAAGACTGTTTTGATATCTTTTGGTACAGCAGCAAAGAGTACTTATATGGATCAAGACATGAAGAATGGAATTTTAAAAACAATAAAAAGTCTTCCAGAAATAACATTTATTTGGAAGTATGAGACTCCAGAAGATGGGATTGGAAAAGGTGTTGATAACTTGGTTCTTTCTAAATGGGTCCCACAAAATGATCTTTTAAATGATAAGAGATTATCATTGTTTGTAACACATGCTGGCATGGGAAGTACAACAGAAGCAGCCTTTAGTAACGCTCCAGTTCTAGCTGTACCTGTTTTTGGTATGTTATGGAATTATTCTTTCATCATATTTTTAGGCGATCAAATGAGAAATGCTAAATTATTTGAAAGGCTTGAAATAGGTCTAACCATTGATAAAGAAGTGTTAAGGAATTCAATTGTTTTCAGGGAAAAGATCCTTGAAATATTAAATAATGATAAGTATAGAACAAATTCAATAAGAACAGCTGAGATGCTTAAAAACAGACCAATCTCCTCTGAGCAATTACTTGTAAAACATGTAGAGTTTGCTTGTCGATTTGGTCAACTTC
>LM523215.1:0-50012 GCA_000941615.1 Parastrongyloides trichosuri
GGAGCCTAGTGCGCCCACGGTGTACAACGTCCACCAGCAAAATGAGAAAAATATAAAAAAAGTTTTGATTTAAAATTTAATTAAGGTTAATTTCGAAAAAAGTTGATATTGATATCAAAAATAGATATCATCAAGCCAAAAAACTCAATCTCTACATTTTTGTAGAGAAGAGTAGGAGGTAAAAACCTCCTTTTGCCAAAAACCCTTTGAACCTACACCTGGTAGGAGGGCTGGAGGGCAAAAACTCCATTTTCCAAAATACCAAGATGTAGGATGGAGATTTTCTTAACAGTAGGCTACCTGCACGTAGCTTCTATCAAGAATCTCTCTCATACCACACATGGTGGGTCCAGGCAGTGGTCAAACTGCCTTTTATAAACCGCCCGTGTATAAAAATTCGATGACTATATTAGATCATTGTGGAATAGCAACATCCGGCTTGGGTCATCGAAATGAGAAAATAAAAAAAATTTAAATATGTACGTGTGTATGCAAATTTGCATAATGGGAATAAGTTATATAATAGGGATAAGTAACTTAGAGGAAGTTGATATAATTAGGTAATTGATACTATGTATCATATCAGTAACAACTTTATTATCATGACTGTTACCACTGATAACACATATATGTTCTGATAAACATTTTCCTTAACTTTGAATAATAAATATCTCCAGTAGGGCAATATTGAATATATTGTTGACCATCACATCAATAACTGTAGTATATCACAATTAAAAACTTTCTAACTATCTTCATCAGAGCATCTTATCAACATGTTATCAGTTAAGCTGAAATCTCTTCTATACATCTATAACATTTCAGTTGTAGTTATACAAGATTTTGTCCTCTAATTATATACATTTTCATATTAGTTTGACTAGGTATACAAGATCTATTACATTTCAGTTGTAGTGATACAAGATTTTGTCCTCTAGTTATATACATTTTCATATTAGTTTGACTAGGTATACAAGAAAAGTATACTTGTAATCATTTGAAAGAATAAGTACCATGTGGAGCATAAGCACAATCAAAATCACAGCAAAAACTTTGTTAGCTTTTGCAACGAAAGGAACTTTAGAGAAATATTACAAGGGGTACTTTGTGTTCATTCTTTGTTGAAAAAATGAATATATTTTAATGGTTCCTTTTTGCCGGCTGGACTGTAAGAATGCCGAAACTAAATGGTGATAAAGAAATAGGCCCTTCTGGAAGAGGTTTTGGTCCTAGGTCATATATTGTACCAGAACAGGAGTAAGTTTGTTCATTATTCAAAATTTTAATATTTTATTTCAGAGAAGAAGAAATTGAATACAAAAGAGATAAGAACTAATAAATTAAATTAGCTGAAAAGAACAAATATAAAGCTTTTTTGGATTGAAAATGCCACGACGTTTGCATCGGAAGTGAAGAATGTAGTACTTCAAAGTTGCAGTTGATAAGTAATATTAATGAGGACTTGTTCAAAGTAATGAAGTTGGATATTGAAAGATACTTTCCTCTCCAAGGAGCTATACTACTAGATTGGTTGGATAAATCTGTTATATATATTGCTGATGTTGCTACGTTCAATTAAATGTGGTATGAAGCTGTGTTTTGTATTGCCGATCTCGAATTCAATTTTGTATGGCGGAATAAGGTGTAGTTATGGTACCAGTGAATCAATTGGTGGAGTAATTTTTGAATGAATTTAAGAATTATAAGAATAGGATGCAGAAGAAATAAATATTTTTAATGTATAGAATGTATATAATTGTTATATTGATTATATTTTTTGTTTAGTTTTGTTTGTTTATTTTATTTATTATGATTGTGTTATCACCACCATGTCCTTTTTTAATTATTTAATTGCCTTACTTTTTATTATTTCAGATGACATCGAATTGTTGAAACGGTGGAAGGAACATTATGTTTTATCACTTTATATATATGGTGGTGAATGAAGCTGATAGAATGCCAAATACGGCAAAACTTTATTGGTTGGATACTATCGAAAAGAAAAATAGGATGAAACAGAAGAAATCCACTCTTTAAGACTTGATTAACATCGCCTTTAATAGATATTTCCAGAAGATATTGATTACAGAAACAGTGAATAGGGATACTGAAATGCCGCAGATGTAGAATCTAAGATACCACAGGCTATTCTATGCCAAAGTCTACAATTGGTACTATCGAGGAAAGGAAAACAATGAAGGCTGGTGAAATAGAAAATGCATTGCATATGCCTTCAGGATTGATCAATGAACAGCTGGAAGGTATCTATGAGAAAGCTTTGGAGAATTATAAGAAAAGGTCTAGAAGAAATGGCTTCTTTTAGCATAAAGGATATATATAATTTAAGGATGTTAAAGCCAATTTTTTTTTCAGCTTAACTTGAACCGATTTAAGCCAAAAAATAATTAATTCAGCACTAACATCCTTGGGAAAAATTATTAACGGATTATATTTTTCCTATACTGACTCCATTATATTCTAAATGTATAATATTTTTTTTATACCAGGATGGAATGAAGAGTTGTAATGAGATAAAACTTTAAAATTACAGCAATATCGACAACTATAATCCTCCAAAAAGTAATTGTTTTAATTCAATAGTATAATTAGATAAGAATCTTTAAATCCAAAATATACAATAAATATGAAAGATATCTAATTTTTATTAATAAATTTTTTTTTAAATTACCTTCCACATATAATTGTTATCTACTTTTTTTTTGTTAAAGATCAATGATGAACGTTTAATTCTAAAGTGCAAGCACACAAAATTTATTTCATTAGTTTGTTTTAAAATCTCATAAACATTTTATTCCTATCAACATACTATTATTACATTAAACAATGTTTTAGTGTGTTAATCATTTGAGATAATCTATATATTATGAAAAATTGTTGCAATGGCGAGGCACGTTACAAACAAAAAGGTTAAATTATTTTCGTTACTAATTATTTTTGCTATCTTATATATCATTTACTATACTTATTTTAATGATATTTATTATAACAAATTAACTTATAATGACATTGTTTCTAAAGAATTTAAAAAACCTAGTACAAATATTTATATCATCACTATTGTTGATAGTGACAATTTTAGTAATTATGACATTGCAATGAAAACGATGAAGTGTTATGCACTTTTTTATGGTTATAATTATATTATATTGAATATTAATAAATATCAAAATTTCACTTCCAATTGTAAACAGAAAGATTTTATGTATAAGAGACATTGTTTCTTGGCTAACTATTTGAAGAATAATAATAAGGATGGTAATCTCATCTTGTTTATTGATGCTGATATTGGTGTGATAAATCCTATTTATAAACTTGAAGATTATGCCCCAAGACGTGAAGAAGAGATTGTCTTTTATGAGAGAATATTTAATCATGAAGCAATGGCAGGTAGTTTTTTCATTAAAAATTCAAGGTATTCAAGAAAGTTTTTAATGAATTGGGCTGATTATGATTTTAAACATCCAAATAGTTTTGATGGGAGAGATAACGTTGGATTGCATTTTTTGTTATTAGATTATATTCCAAAGAAATTAACAAAGCATAGAGGGATATGTTATAAAACATGGAATATAAGCAAATCATGGGAACATTGTAGTATTTTTGTTGCATGTTGTAGACATATTATGAATAAAGCGTGTAAAGTAAAATATTCACTACAAAATGAAACTGAAGAATATTATACATTAGATCTTGGTAGAATAAAAATCTTAAAAAAGCATACAAAAAGAGTTTGGGTAAGAGATATATGGTTGACAGATTCTCTCATTTCGATGGTTTTTAATTTTGATGTATGTCATACAGATGATTTTAGAAATAATTGGGTTTATAACAAAAAACAAGTTAAAAGTAATGTAGAAGTATCAAGGATGATAAATAATCGTATCAATGCTGTTAGTGTCTTATATGATTTGCATGTATTACAAAGTGGTATTTTAGAAGTCGAATAATATTTTTAAATAATATTAATTTAATTGCAATTAAATTCATTAATTATAGTTGGTGTCTTCAAATAATGATTATATTTATTTAGTTAATTTAATCAAACATTTATTTTATTATTTTTCAAATGGCGCAAAAAGCTAGGAAAAATATTGAAAATTTAAAAAGTTATGATTAAAATAATGATCAACTCTAAGTAAGGAAAAATTTGGAATCTCCATAATTATCCTATGAGCCTCACTCAACGTCCAGAAAAGTTTTAGTACTAGAAACTTATTGACAATGACCTAAAATAAGAGAAAAATTGAATTTTTTCAAATTTTTCTTGCCTGTTCTTTTTTTCCCCTTTAATATAAAGTAAAGATAAGGGTTTCTAGTAATAAAACGGCTCATAACGCCTCCCCTCCATCAGAGGGCAAAAGAGTCCTCCTGGCGGTCATCAAGCGAACAACTCCACAAAGGGAATTGAAACGCGTCTTCACGCTCAGGAAGGGAGGCCGTATCTAATCCTCACCGCTTTGGTGTGATTGACTTTGTGTCAACACATAGAAAAACATACTACAGAAAAGATCCTGTGAAGTACGATTTCAAAGATACATAGGTTAAACATTTCACGACATACAGATGAACTTCCAATAAGAGTTGGGTTAGATAGTATGCATAAAATTAATAAATATGATTTGATGTATGTGTGTATTATGTACATACAGACAAGAAGTGTTACACATTTTAACAAGAGCATATAAATTGCAAAAACTGATAACATTTCCTTTCAAAATATATTTATTATTTATTAAGTAAAAATTAGTGCTTTATATAATTTCAAATCAAATATTAGTGGCCATTCATGTTTTATATATAAATTTCGTGGTTCATATGATAAAGGTATTCCAATATTGTTTTCCATATAATTTTTTTAAATATGTTTTTTTTTCCTATTAGAGATTAAACTTTTATATATATTGCTCAAGGATATCTTGTTTTGGTATCTGGAAGTAATACTTTTTTACAAGCATTATTAATAAAGTAAGTTCATTCTTAATTGTAATAATTTTTTTAGAGATATTAGAGATGAATTTATTTCATTGATATATGGAAAAAAGGTATCAACAAAGTTACTCCTTTAAAATTAATAGTAATAAAATAATTGTGTAGAAAACATGTCAATTTGTCAATAGAGGATATAAATTATGAAACATTAACAAATAATACATCAATTATTGTAAAAATATCATTATTGTTTAAATGATGCAATGTATCAGATCTACTTTTAATATACATTATTCCAATGTGGTATAAAAGTAATTTTGTCAGACGAAAATTCAAACAACTAATTATACTCTTTTTATAGTACAATTATGGATGTATAAATTGTTTTAAAGTTTATTCAAGTGACTAGTAAAATAAAAAATTATGTTATGCCATAACGTTACAATATCCTAACTTTACTATTATCAAATTATTTGAAATAATATTGTAAATAACTTGATATGGACTTAATACAAGTAATTATTATCAGCGGCTTCATTTTGACTTAAATCTCTATGTTTAAATTTGACATAATCCGTATCTGAATGACCGTTATAAATAACAAGAACTTGACTAAAAACTCCATCTATTTTTGCAAACTGTTTACGTCCACATAAGGAAAGTCCTGTTGCACCTTTATCATGACGATTTTTTATTTCGAGACCAAGACCTTCAAAACATTTGTCACTTGTCCATGTTATATTCATATCATCAACTTTTATATCAACGATACCATATGGTGTTCCTTGAATGAAGAAATAACATTTTCTTTTTCCACGAGCTTCAATATCTTGGAATTCTTTTCCAGATACATGATATCTTTTAGGACATCCTTCATCAGAATATGCGGTAAATTGACATCTTTTTCCTCTATATCCAGATGGACATCTGCATCTATCACATTTTTTTGGATCTTGATAACTACCATGATGACAATTTCTTACTTTTTTAGAGCATACCTTTCCACAATAAAAATCATTAAGAACTTTTATATCACTGTGACTATAGTTGAATCTTTGTCCTAACATAAAGTAATAGAAACTTCTAACATTTCTTACAAGTGGATAATAGGTATATTTTCCATTAGAACTTGTTGTTATAGGGTCATAATTTGAAATGGAACCATAATCTAAAGCTGTATTATAAATTCTAGTTCTATATCCTTTAACTTTGTCAAAAGACATTTTGAAATTTGGACTAATACGACTTTTTTTAAATTCAAAATATTTGTCTCTATCCCATCTATTGTGGTGTGGAATCAATCCTAAAGCAAGAGCAATCATGTGTTTAAGACATCCAGAATCTTCATAACAGTTACCGCTCAACTTCACAATGGTTGGTTTATCCTTATCTAAGTTATCTTCAATAACATCAAAATCGAATAGTTTAAAAATTATTCCTCGGTTTTTCATTTCTTCATTTGTTTTTTTAAATGTAATACAAGTCAATCTTGATAAAAGGGCTAATTCTTCCTCAATTAAATTATTGTCACCTTCATCATAATATTTTATAGGCATTGTATAATTATAACGAGGTCTTGTATAAATTGATTTCTTAATTCTGNTAGCCGTTTCCTCCTACGAAATATAGTAATAATTGAATAATTAATGAATAACTTACCCCAAGAACAAGTTGATTTGCCCATAAGAAGATACTAAGTACTGAAAGTACATAAAACATTGTGAAATATATTTTGATGATATGTATATAAAACCATGCCTTTTATACTATCTAGAAAACATTTTTATTTGTATAGTCTTTTTAATATTTACTCTAAAAATGTTAAAAATGGACATTAGAAACTGTGTTTTAGTTTGTAGTTTTATAAAAGGCACATAACCATATAATTGTAATGAAAATGATCTTTATTTCATAGTCATTTAACAATCTATATAATTTGGTTTTTAATAAAATTAAATATATATATTTATAAATATTTGGCCCACATTTATATTGCTTTATCTTCTAACTCTAAAAGAAAAAATTGTCTTAAAATAACTCCTAATAAATTTCTAACATATTTTTATTTCCATATTTTTAATCATTAATTAAAGAAGAAGAATTTTTTGTGTCAGCACTAATTGTTAAGAGATAATTACATATTAAAGTGTATCAATAAAATGAGTTAAAATGNACATATTAACGATATTCTTAGAATCGAAAGAAGCAAAAATACTTAAGTAACAAACAACTTGTTATTGTTATTATCCGTATACGTACTTTATGGAGAGGATATCAAACAGAACTTTTTAAGTAATGTATGAATATTAACTAATTACATATCTGTGTATGTTTCAAAGATCATAAATAAAAATATAAAATGTTTGTTTATCACATGTACTTTGAAAGAAGATACATGTTCATTTAAAAGCATTAAAAAATTAATTACTTTTGTTTAAAATTTCTATAAAAATAAACGGAAGGTATGACAAATAATATTAGTGTATGGAATGAAGACGTCATATACCTTTATCTATAAATTAATCCTAATCTTTGTTTATATTTCCTTAGAAATAAAAACTTTATAATTATTTTCTTGTATAAATACTTGTTATATCTTTTTAAATAATTATTATATTTCCAAACAAATTTTTTTTTCATGAATCTCATATTTCTATATGCTAGAACAATCTTATGGTATAGTGATTGGGTAGCAGNAAAAATAAGGCAAAAAGAATTTGCAGTGTACAAAAAAGTATTATTAACTTGTGCATTATTTGATACATTATTATCAATCTCAATAGGTCCTGTTGGATTAAGTTTTGAACCTGCTGGAAGTTATGTTATAGCTTATACCCATGGAATCATTTATCATTTACCTAAAAGTCAAAGTATATTCATTTTGATAGTCAATCTTTCTCTTTATTATGCCGGGTTAGCTAATTATATTTTAGTTTTCGTTTATAGATATAACATTATCGTAAAGTAAGTATCTTATTTTGATCTAAATAATTGTTTTAGAGACCATGTCTTATCTAAATTGGCCTATCTTGTTGGGTTGTTATCAAATATAGTGATAAACATAATAATTGGAAGTACAATATGGTATATATCATTTACCTCTCTAACGGAGGAGGAACTTGTTATAGCAGATAAAAATCTAGAAGACTTCAGATTCAATACATTTGATGGAAAATCAATGAATATTTTTGTATTTAATATGTTTGAAATAAAAGGAATGGTGTCATTAATTTATTGTGCTATCTGTTGTTCTGTAACCTGGATTGTTATCATCTGGTGTTACATAAAAATCAAATGTCAATTAGAATTAAAAAAAAATGTGTTTTCTGAAAAAACTAAACAATTGCAATCACAGCTGAACTTGACAATGTTAATTCAATCTGGAGCACCTTTATTTCTACTGCTTATTCCTGTATTGGCTTTAATTATATGTATGTTTGCAGGAATATCCTTTCATGGTGCAGGGATAATGATATATTTTCAATTTAAATATATACCATTAATTAATGCTTTGGTTAATATTATTTTAATAAAACAATGCAAAAAAGAATTTAAAAAAATGATGAAAAGATTTTGTTGTTTAAAGGAGACAAATGTTGTAAATGATAGTTCAGATTTAAAAAGTAAAGTTAATGGAACAGGGAGATTATAAATTACCACGATTAATAGTAAAACTTATAAACGAAAATTTTTTTAATTAGAATTTATATTATAAATTCTTTTTATATCATCATTATATTGATACTACAAATGTAGAGAAAGATAATTAATCAATTTTGTATTACTAATAAAAAAAATTTAAATTTAATATAATTAAAACTGACCATTTTTTTGTTTCAAATCATCTCACCAATGTAATAAAATTATATTGGTCTCAAAACATTTTTTCTATACTCTCCAAAGACATTACCTTCAGGTAAGTACTTACATATAATATGTAAATCACCTCTTTTATCATTTGCTGTAGCACAACCAATTTCTTTTGAGTTTTTCCATAGCATTGCTGTGAAACTGCTTGTTTGGAAACCACGTACAGGTTCTTCATAATTATAGTACCTTCCTTGATTATACCATTTTTGGACAATACTTTTAGCATCAATATTTCTTGGATTTTGGAAGGAGGCAAGACTAGTAGTTATAAATTTGTCAAAAAATGGTGCGTTTAGATCTCCATATTTGCTAGCAAATTCTTCAGCCCATTCTGAACTTGCGTAGAACAAAAAAATTTGAAATTTTAATGGCTGAGAACCATGTGCTTTACGAAGTTTATTAATTTCAATTACCATCTATAATTATGAAATTTTTAACTATTGTATTTAATATACTTACGTTATCAAATAATTTTTTACTTGCAGGAGAAAGTGATGGTGGTCCTGGAACAGGAGGAGTTGGTATAGTTGATAATTTTGGTACTGATATTGTTGTTGATCGTTTTGATGTTATCTTCGTTGGCGATGTCTTTCTTTTTGTTGACGATGGTAATTTTGATGTTACTTTTGTTGGTAATGGCTTTCTTTTAGTTGTTGACTTCAATGGCCTTCTTGTAGTTGTTGATTTTTGTGGCTTTCTTTTAGTTGTATTCTTTGGCGGTGATTTTCTCCTTGTTGTTATTCTCTTGTTAGGAGCACCTGCAAGAGGTTTACCGTTTGATTCTTTTATGTTAGATTTCTTTGTTGAAGAAGTGTTTTGTCTGAAACCAAAGGATGAAGAATGTACTTCTTTTACTATGAATATCAGTACAATAGAATAGATTAATACCAATTTAAATGAAAGTTTCATTTTTATGATAAAAAATTTATAATTATTGCTTCTTATATACAAAGTAATATTTACATGAATCTATTGATAATAACATTATTGAAATAACAAGATGATCCGGTGTTTAAACAAGTGGTCCTTTCAAATAATATAAAAATTAAATAAAATACGTAATTTTGTGTTGTTTCAAAAATTGAACTTTAGGATAAAATTAATAAAGTCATTTAATTTTGTAAAATTATCATATTAATATAAAATTAGGTTGGCTTTAAAACATTTTCTTTATATTTCCCAAAGATATTACCTACAGGGAAATATTTACAAAGAATATGTAATGCGCCCTTACTGTCCTTAGCTGTAGCACAACCAATCTCCTTTGAACTTTTCCATAACATTGCAGTGAAACTACTGGTTTCAAGAGAACGTTCTGGTTTTTCATAGTTATAATTTCTACCTTGATCATAAAAATTCTTGGCAATAGTTTTAGCATTAGCATTGTTCGCATTTGGAAAAGAAGCAACACTTTCTGATATCAATTTTTCAAAACGTGTTTGAGTTTTATCACCACCAGATTTAGCAAAATCTTTAACCCATTCTTCAGCTGCGAATGTTAACTGATCTTGTTGTTTGAGTGGAGGTGAACCATGTTTTTTACGGTATTGGTTGACTTCTTTTATTATCTATAACTTTTAATTAATAATATTTTTTAATCTTACATTATTATATAAGGTTCTACTAGCAGGAGAAATTGTTGGAAGTGTTGCCGGTTCCGGTGTTGGTATAGTTGATGATTGAAGTTCTTGCTTTGTTGATAACATTGATTTTGTCGTTTGCTTTGAAGATTTCTTTTTTGTTGTTACTTTTGATTTTCCTGGAGTAAGTTTCTTACTTATTTTTTTAGTTGAACCCTTCTTCGTTGTCTTTTTTGCAGGTTGTGCATTTTGTCCTTCTTGAGATAATGAAGGATGTATCTCATCAATTATAAGTAAAAGTACAATTGAAAATATTAATATTATGTTAAATGATAACTTCATAATTGTGACAATAATATTTACAGTGATAATTATTTTATATTGGAAACAATATTTGTATAGTCATATAAATACAAACATTTTAATATTTATTTGAATTCTATTTCTTTATATTTCAAATTATTTTTGTCCATTTGATAACAAAATATGTTTAAAAATAAAACTTTTTTACAATTCTATAAATATAAAAATGATAAATAAAATGTGATTGTTAATCCTTCAATTTTGGTGTAATAAATATATTTTTATTAGATTAATATTAATTAATAATTATTCATATATCATTACACTTACCTTATCACGCCATAAGTTGAGTTAACCTTGTAATACAATTAAATTTTTTATAATCCACAGAAGTGCAAATTTATAAATTAATAAAAAAATATGGCTAAATAAAAATAGAGAATAAAGGTATAATTAAATAGACTTCTTACCTTTTTATTTTGGTATCATTTCTTTTAACTAGTTGATTCTCTTAAAACAACTCCATCACACTATTATTATTAAATTCTTATCATGATATTTTATCTTGAAATCATTCTCTTTACACTAAAAACTTTAGCTTTAATTCTTTACCTTATGATTACAATTTACATGATTCATTCAACTTACAAGGAGTATAAAAAATATTCGACCTTAAATATATTTTTTGTCATTACCATAGTAAACTTTTTCTGGGATATTAATTTTTTTTTTCATGTTACAATGAACATTCTGTTACCCAAGAATAATATTTTCCTTCCAACCGTCAAAGATGGTAGTCGATACCTTTATTATAATAACTTTTTATTACATTGCTCCTACTTGTCCGTTATGATTGGTAATATGATTATTACTATTGAAAGATTTATGTCTTTAAATTGTCCTTTCATTTATAAAAAGGTATGGTTTTATTTTTGGCGGTATATTATATTGCTCATTTTCAGTGCTGGAATATTAAAACGACAATTGTATGCTTATTGGTCCAGATACTCTTACCAATGATAACATTTTCATACTTAATCCATACCTTGTCAGAGGTGAAAAGGATTTCATTAACAGAATCTTATATAATACATACAAAGAATCGAACAAAATCAGGAATTAATAATATAATTGAATGTTCATACTATACATTGTTTGGCGCCATTGCATTAATTTTAAACGTTTTTACATGCTTTAAGTACCACAGAGTATTAACATCAAAAACAAGTTCACCCAACACTGATAAAACAAAATTTCTTTGCCTAACAATATATTGTATTATTATCACTCTTGGGATTATGATTTCCGCCTCCTTGTTTGGTTTGAAATACTATGGAAGATTAACTGGAAATATAACATTAGAATCCAACAGTAATATTTGTATTCCCTACGTTTTCAATATCATTACAATCCTCAATCCTTGTATAATCTTAATATTAGGAAGTGACTTCAGAAAAAACTTTATCAATTTCTGGTTCTCCATTTGTATTTATTCTTCAATTTTTGGTTCAAAGAACAGTATTAAACAAATTCATCCCAGTAAAGTGGTTGCTTCAGCCATTGTATAAAATATATAAGGTATCAAATAAATAATTTTTTTTATATTACATTTTTCATCTTCGTTCTTGTTTACTACTATAAATCATTTTTCCAATTATATTACATATATGAAAGAATGATTATTTATATTATCGAAGTACATTTACTTTTATGTAAATAAAAAAAGTAATTATATCTTTTATTTTTTGACATTTCTTCTATCAGGCAACAAATTCCTTTTAAATATTTTTCTCAAAGAGTTTAGACGGAATAACTTCTACATAAAATGAAATTGAAATGTTTCAGATTAAAGGTGCAAGAAAATTTTGAATGTATATCATTTTTTAATTAAAATTTATAGTTGGTTAGTTAACATACGTTTGCCATTATAAAAATACTAACTAATTTAAATGTCAATAAAAATGATAATAAGGTCATTTTAAAAAATATTAGTCATCTCAAAATGTCAATTTACAAATAAAAAATAGTTGTTTAAAAATATAATATAATTAATTATATATTGCCTTACATAAACAATATTATTTATTAACGTCACAACAATGTTTGTTTTGGAAAAAAATTATGTTAACATTTAAATAGAGTAACTAATTTTTAATTGGTCATATTAATGACAACCATACTTACCTCATCACATTTATTCCACCAACGCAGTCTTACTAATATTCACTTATTATCTACCACTACTAATTATGAGTTATTTTGCCGAAATATTCTTGTTCTTGTTCAAATTCATAACTTTAATCCTTTATGCCATGATAGTTATCTTTATGATTAAAATAACTTACAAAGAGTATAAAGATAAATCATCTCTAAACATATTCTTCATCCATACAATGGCAAATTTTTTCTACGATATCAATTGTACTCTCCATATAATCCTTAATGTTCTCTTACCCAAAAATAATATTTTTCTCCTACCCAATAACAGCTTTTATTTCTACTTTAACAATTTTTTGTTACATTGTTCCTATCAATCCATGATGATTGGAAATATGATAATTATTATTGAAAGATGTATTTGTATGAATTTTCCTTTCTTTTATAAACAGGTACAGTTTCTTATCACTTCTTTAATTAATAAAATGACTTCAGTATTGGTCATTCAAGTTATCAATATTCTTTCTGCTCCTTCAATTATTCATTCCAATAATAACATTTTCATATCTACTTGATACACCATCGGAGGTTCTTAAAATAGGCAAATTCACATCCTACATTATTCATACCAAAGACTATAACAAGTCTCTAATGAACAATTTAATTGAATCCATCTTTCATGCCATCTTTGGGATTGCCTCAATAATTATTAATATTTTTACTTGTCTCAAATACTGGGAGATGATAACGAACCACCTTTACAATAATTTTAAAGAAAAAAAAAGAATTATATATATGAGTATTTATTGTATTATTATCAGTTTAAGTATCTTTTCTCTAGCTATACTATTTGGTATAAAATATTATGCTACTCTAAATTTGAATTTTAAGTTGAAATGGAATGCCAATTTTTATATACCTTATGTTTATAGTATTATTAGTTTCTTAAATCCATGTATCTTACTACTGTTAGGACATGGTTTTAAGAGAGAATGTTGCAATTTTTGGTTTTTGATCTTGAAATGCCGATGTTGGAGTTGTCTTGTGAAAAATATATGGAATAATCAGGTACATCCTATCCATTTAAATATTTAATCTTCATTGTTTATTTCCCTTGTAATGATAAAAAATAAATGATTTTTTACTATTGAAATTTAGAAAAAAAAGTAATNAATGCCCTTAAATAAGAGAAAAAATCCTTTCCTATTGAATTTCCTCAAATTATTTTTTCCTGTTTCTTTATCCTCTAATATAAAGTAAAGCACTTTCATTACTATTTAGACAAATTAGGTTTTTTCAACTAAGTCTTTTTGATGCTTTGAACCTATAAACAATAATGATTTTGTAATGTTTTTATATAGACTTACGACTTTTGATTTTCCAACTACCTTCCATTTCCTTAACTCTTTGTTAAAAAGAATAATGATAACCATATTGAGAACATAACTGAAGGACATAGCAAATGATGAAAAGTATAATCTTATGTAAGGTGATTCAACCACCCTGGCTCCAATATATATTGAAATGATAACTAAAATGAAATTCACATTTTGAAGAAATGACTGACAAAAGAATACTATATCTTGTTTATGCTGACTAATATTTTGATTTGGTGTCCCTGCTGATTGTATTGGAATTATGTTTGATCCATGATTCCTATAAAAGAGAAAAACTAATGTTGATAAGTCAATTGATATGTTTAGTATAGCCATCAAAATATCTCCAATATAATTGATATAGTATGAAAATATATAAGCACAGGTTGTGTTATGATATCCCCAAGAATTTCTTGCTGACATAAATCTTGATCCACATCCTTCTACAAAGAAAAACTAACAATCTTTATATACAAACTTACCTATACAGGAAGCGCCACTTATAATAAAAACCAATCCAATGATAATAGCAATAATATTTCTTGTCAAAACCATAGTAAAATAATATTTATAAAGGATTGGAAAGGAGACGGCGAAAAATCTATTCGAAGAGATAGTAAGTGTTGTGAATAATATACCATATTTTGTCAAATAACCTATTGCACTATAATATATACTAACTGTTTCAAGATAGATGTGATTGTCAAAAAATATTCTTAATCCTAACCATGTTAACCATCCCGCCATATTGATGATTGTAAAGATGCATAGTGACTGCATTATCAAACCAAAAGGAGAATGGAATTTAGGTACATTTTTTATTTTGACACATACATATATTGATATGAGAAAACCTATCACTAGGAGTATTATGAAGGGTAGTAGTGTTGTAAATCTATATAATGTTGTAATATCCATTATTTTATAATTATAAATTTATTATTAACATGATATGGTTATATAGCCGTTGAAATAATGCTTTTTCACTTGAAAGAAGGAAATATGGTTATATAAACTTTTCACATAATTATTTTTTTTTATGTAATAATTAAGATTAAAAAATGAATAATATTATTGTTTTACATTTTTTGATTATTAAATAGAACCTTTTTCATCTTTTTCATGTAATTTCCTTGTTTTTTAAAATGAAAAATTTTTTAATAATACATTTCAATTATTAACTTTATATGATTGGAAGTAAGCATATTATATTTTACACACACCCAGTCAGTAACACTCAATAAAGTATACTCAATAAAATCAGTTTGTAAAATAAATATTAAATGGTAAGAGGCGGTTCATTTATTTTAATAAATATTACTTTTTAGATAAATTGAAGATAAGGGAAAATAAAAATAAATTATTTCAAAATATTAATGTTTGATCCTTTTTTCACAACATTGTTTTTCCACAATACCATTCTTATTTATCTAAAAAGAAAAAATGAATCTAACATAGTAATAAACAACATACTTTATGAACTTTGTCATCTCTGTTACTCCATCTTAATTCTTTATTGAAAACAACAATGATAATTATATTTACAACATTAGCCAAGCAAGTAGCAAAAGAATTAAAGTACAGTTTTGCGTAATTATATTGAAAATAGTCTGTAAAAATGTTAATTGAAATAATTGCTAATACAAAGTCAATATTCTGTAACACCGATTGTCCAAAAAAAATAATATCTTGTTTATATTGACTTGAAAAATGGTTATTCCCATTCAATGATTTAACTGATATGAAATGAAGGTGTTGTTTTCTATAAATTAAGATGATAAATGTTCCAATATCAATACCAATATTTAGACTTGCCATGAAGATATTTCCAACAAAATTAATCCAATATGAAAATATTCTCCCACATGTTGTGTTTGGATATGTAAATAAGTATGTAGCTGAAGAAAATCGTGAACCGCATCCGACTGGAAAAAATATACCTTATAATAAATCATTAAATGATAATATTTTTTTGAGAAGGAAGTTTATTTTATTTATAACTTCCGTTAACATTAAACAATATGTTATCAAATAAAAACTTACCAATAACGGATGTACTACCTACCAAAAAGGATAATATGATAACGAATGCAATAATATTTTTTGTAAAGAACATAGAAAAATTTTGACTATAAAAAATAGGAAAAGAAACAGCCAAAAATCTATTGAATGAGATAACAAATGTTAACAGTAATATAGAGTATTTTGTAAATGAACTAACAATACCAAAATATTCACTGGATAATTCAAGGATAGCATGATTATCTAATATTATTCTTAACGTTAACCAGATACTAACTGATGCCATATTAATTGTTGTAACAAAACATAAACCTTGTATCAATAGTCCAAATGGAGACTTAAATTTGTTCAACGATTTTGTTTTCAAGAAAACAAAAATTGATAAGAAACAACCAATTAAAGCAACCAAAATATATGGAACAAATTTAAATATTCTATTTAATAAACTATCACCCATGTTTAGAATTGTTTTAAATGGGATGTTAATGACTATATTTTTTTAAGTTAAAAAAATATATGTAAAAATAATTAAATCAAAATTTAATGAAATTAACATTTAATATAATATATTAGACGTAAAAAACATTAAGGTGTTATTATTAATTAAATAAATTTTCAAATGACAATTTTTTTACCTTTATTTAGAAGGAGTGAATGCCTTTATATCAAATAATATTATTAACATCCTTATCATTAAATGAATATACATATATTAATTGGTGATGTTATTCAATTTAATTATTATGCTTAATTTGTTGATAAGAATAAGAGAACAGTCTATCCTTATTTTTCATTGTTATTTTGTAAAATGTTTTTTTNTTTTTTTAAACATTTACACGTTTTTATCTTTAGAGAGGTTGCCGTATGTTATAAATATAAACATACTTATGTGAATGTTACAAATTATATCAATGTACCTATTCATTATTCCGATTACAAGATAACAAATGCAGAGGGATAAAGTTACAAAATGGTTTTTTATAAAAGAACTTTCCAGTAATTTAAATTATATTAAAATTTGTTATTAACAAATTAAATTTAAAAATAAAGTAAGTTATTGTGTGATTGGTGAGGGAAGAAAGAAAATGTACACATAACCCTATGACCAGCATACTGCAACTTGAATTATAAAAAAAAAGACTATCTATTCCTCATTAAAATTGTATAGATGATTTTAGTCGTAAAATTAACTTATTGTATTTTATGATTTAGTAGATTTTATTTTAAATAAATGTTTATATTATTTATTTTTAGGTACAAATATTTTGCAATAATATAAGATGTTTATGTAGTTAAATTTTTATTTATTTATAACAAACTGTTGATCATGTATTATTAAATAATTTTCCACTGAATAATTTTTCAAATAAATTTTATATCTTATAACTGAATATAAATTTCAAAATAATACAACTATACATTTATACTCTTTATCTTAATTTTATAATAAAAATATCTTCATCCTTTACAAGTAGAAACATCAAATGAACCAAAGAATAAAAAAAATAATAATAATGTATTGAACTGCATGAATATATTTAACACCTATAAAAACATAATGTGATGAAAGAAGAAACTTCAAAACAAAAGAAGTATATTTTAAATATATAACTTATTTAAACATTTCTTTGTGACATTCCTCCATTCATGTATATAAATTGTATAATTATGAAAGAAAAACCAAGATTTGTTCCTATCTACTAACTTTTATATAAAAGGGAGCGACATCAAATGATGAGGTATAGGCAAAGTTATTTTAAACATATATCATAATTTTGATTAACAATAATATTTCAAGAAGAAATTTAAGAAAAAAAGTTATATGAACATATTTAATATGATTCTATATGAAACTTTTTTCTCCAATGTATATTTCTTTTCCCTATCCCATTTATAAATAGTGAAAATGAACACACATATATGATACTCTTATATAATAAGAATGTGTTGTTATAATTTATTTATTGCAAATAACATTGTATCAAAGTGATTATTTTGATAACTATTTTTTATTCTCTGATTTGTCATAAAAATGTTAATTTTTGATGAAGAAATTGTTGATTATAATTTCTTATATATTGATAACAACAACCGTTTAGCTTTATTTTTGTAGAACAAGATGTGTTAATTTATTTTATGTTTTTTTTAATAGCTTTCTCTCTTTATATATATATATATGTACTTAGAGGTAGAAAATTTTTGATATTTTTCATACTTGTACATTTAAATTTGTTTTTACCAATTTTTCTATATTTTAATATTTAAATATAATATATGCTTAATACAATTAAATTTCAAATTATTTTTACCTTTCTTAATTTTTATTACTATTTCATCATTGTATAACCATTATATGGACCATATTAGCATAATTTAATAGATGTTTTACAACCATTTGTTCAATTTTCTTTGTTTGGTACCTTTAAAAGTATATAAAGTGCAACTAAATTTAAATTCATTCCTTGAGTAAAAATTAATCTTTAACTTTTTAAGATTGTAAAATTGAATCTCATTATTTTTTATTGTGGAGGTTCTACCATGATACATATATATATACAAAGAAAACTAAAGTTAGATAGTATTTATATTATAGAGATTCCTTTTTAATTGTGGACGTGATTTTTATTAACTTTTTTCTTCAAAATATAAATATTCAGATAGGGAGTGATCTGTTTTTTGGGAATGGGAGGGTGTTTAATCAAAATATTTTTTTTTCAAAATATTGACTTTATAAAGTTTATATTTTTGATAGATCTTATATATATTACGAAAATGATATTAAGAGATGTATTACGTGGATGATTGTTACATAACTATTTAAGAAATATATTCCCGCCTTTTGTTAGGGACCTATTATTTTAATAAAAGAGGCTTTATCAAAAAACCATTTTTATTAACACGAACATACATATATATTTTAATATCACTTTGTCTTCATTTTACTACTGTTGTGTAAATATAAATGTAGATGCCTACCAAAACATAATTTTGTGTGGTTAATAGAGTATATATAAGAAGGGGGAGGATCAAAGTTGTACCATATAATATTTAATGTCTTAATTTCATTTTTAAAATTATTTATAATTTTTAGTTTCAAAATCATTTTATTACAACTATAACAAATTATGATTCACTTTCAAAGCTCATGTAGTATTTGCTTAGTTAATAGAATGTTTAATGATAACTTGTCTACACCATGGCATTTATGTAGAAATCCTACCACTTATACAAAAAATGGTACATCTCAGAAACAAATTGAAGAGAGTAATAAAGGTAAGCTTCAATTTTATTATATTATATAATTAATCAATACCTTATTTCATAGAAAATGAAGAATATGAAGATATGCGTAAAAGTTATGAAAAAATTCAAAGTTTTACCAACGAAGTATCTATTAATAGTGAAAAAACGACGAGGAAATACATGAAATGTATCTACTCGAGTTGTGATGAACTACACAGCCAGGAGACTATGTATCAACACTATGTAAGCAAGCACAGATACAATAGATTTAGTTATTGTAATCGGTGTATGAAAATATTTGCGAATATTGAAGACTACGAAGAACATTGCCGAGTAAGACATTCGACTGTAAGTTTTAAAAAAAATAAAAAAAAAATAACATATTTATAATGAGAATCAAAATTTTTAATATCATTTTGAGAATTTACAAAACTATATGATAAAATTAAATATTTTTTTAAAAATTATGACATTAATTTCTTAATATTTTAGTATGCTGCATTTATTAGATGTTTATAAAATCTAATAATAACATTATGTTATTAAAGAATATTTAACACATAAAAGTTATATTAACAAAATTATTAAATCACAAAAAATAAAATAAAAATCTTAATTTTTATCTTTGCAAACGTTAAATCGTTTAAATATTTATTTTTAAAATGTTTTTTATTTATGTTATATATTCTTTCTATCAACATTAATATTTTCTCTGTAAATTTTTATATTCAGTCTATCTTTTTTATCATAATGTTAGAGTGATAGAATTGCAATAATTTTATATGTTGCATGTATATATATGTATATTTATTTATATAAGTGTCATCCTTACAACCTATTGAAGAGATGCAGTGGAAGGAGAATATTTGTAAATATGAAAAGATGGTAACTTTTATTAAACGGTCGTTCTTGAATTATAAATGTTCCTTTGTATTAGATTTTTTAAAACAAAATTTTTTCCCATTTTATATATTTATTCATAAACTTATATTGTAAATTTAGCACCCTCTAAAGTACATGACAATTTTTTTACTTACACATTTTTTATATTTTTTTAAGTGTTATATTAATTAATTTTAAATATAATATAATAATAATTTTGTTAAAATTAATTTATTGTCTTATTAAATACTTAACCTTATTTACATACTTTATTACAATTTATTTAACTTTTTTTTTACCGTAAATTATATTCCTTTTATAATGGTTGATAAGTATACATTTTGTTTCAATAATTATTATTAAATTATTTTCTGTTTTAATATAAAATTTATTCTTATTTATTATTTCGTTTCGTGATTTTTTTGATTTTTAAAAAGTGTTGATATAATTAAAATAAAGTTTTCTAGCTATTCTGTAATACTAACAATGCCTTTTGAAACATACGATCATCGTGAAGATAAAGAAAATATACCTGTTAATGGTAACGGAGAAAATATTTACTATGGAGCCCCATCTGAAGGTGAATTAGGTGCTGATGAAGAATTTGAACCTTTTTTACCTTTGGACCAAACACCTCCTCCTTTGGAAGATGAATCTTTGGAATATGAAGTTTCTGATGAAAGAAATATGGAATTATCTCATGATGAAAGAAATAATGAAGGAGATAATTTATTAACTAATGAATCTTCAAATGAAGAAATTAATAGAACAAATTTTCCAATTCCAAGCCAATACAATGTTTCAATTGATGAAACAAGTTTTCAACATCCATACTACTACGATGTTACTATTAGAATTTCTCCAACATCTCAAAATGATGAAATTACTGATACAGTTGGTAACTCAAATAATAATGTCCCAACACATGATCGAACTACAAATTTACGGAGAAACGAAGTAGTTCATCTGCATGATCTTTTCAGATACCAATATCGTGTCCAAATTGATTATGATAATCAGACGGTTCCACCAAATATGGCCTCTACTGATGCAAATGGTATTATACGCATTAATTTAAATTTCTTTTGTCTAATAACTGGAACTAACAATGCTAGAGAACGAATTTTGAGTTATTTACCAGAAGATAGAGAAAACAATCTCTATACTTTAGATGAATATTTAAGAGCTGCTTTGGCAGCTTTTCCAGGTTTAGATGGAATTTATGAAGATCTGAGAAATATTCAATTTATATTTCCTTTATGTGATTTTTGTGACGAAGATACATACGGTCATAGTCCTGATGGAAATATTTCAATTATGGGATTAAGAAATTTTATTATATCAATTTTAACTTTCAATTTAAGTCCTCTTTCTTGCACAATTAGAATAAAAGAAGACAACATACCAGATGTTTTTGATCGGGCTTTTGAACAATTTGAATCTTTTAGAAGATCATATGATAATAGTTTAACAGCCAGAGAGTTTTCACGTTTATTGCCACTTGATCAAATGTTTCACTCTCCTAGTGGTTCCAACGTATTGACTCAATCACTTACTAATGGTTATCGCAATATAATTACAGAAGAAGAAAATATAAGAAATGATGGCGTTCTTATAGATGGAAGATGGACTGGTGTTGTTGAACCATTGCAACGTAGAATTTATTTACAATCTTTGGAACAAATGTTGAATGAAGAAGTTGTAGTTAATAATGGAAGAAGTGATGAAACATTGACTGACGAAGGAAGAAATAATTCTAATATATTAAACAGTAATCAAATAAGTAATGAAAGACCTCAAAATCCAAATCCAAATCCATCTTCATCTTACAACTTACTTAATTATTCTATAAATCAACAAATGAGTTCTATTATGAATACACCACAACAAAGATATCAAAATCCTATTAGTAGACATAATAATCCTTATTTTTTGTCACCTAATTACAATATTATTTATCAACCATATCAAATTTATATTCCAATCCTTATCTCTCCTCCTACACCACATGTCAATGCTATTCCTCCATTTATCACTCCCAGCCAACATTATCACAATTTATATCCAAGTGGTCATGGAATTCAACCATCGTACCCTCAAAATAATTTAAATTATCCAATTGGTCATGGAATTCAATCATCATATCCTCCAAATAATTTAAATATTCCAAATGGTAATGGAATTCAATCATCGTATCCTCTCAATAATATAAATTTTTTAAATATTCCAAATGGTCATGGAATTCAATCATCGTATCCTCCCAATAATATGAATTTTTTGAATATTCCAAATGGTCATGGAATTCAATTATCATATCCTTCCAACAATTTAAACTATTTAAATAATCCAAATTATTTAAATAGTACAAATAATTTCAGTAATACTCTTCCAAGTATACATATTCATCCTCGAAACCCTCATCATTATAGCCAAAATATAAGTCAACCAAGTGAAGACAACCGTTTCAATTTTACTGGAAATAATACAGTACAAAATGGAGAACAAGTTCATCTAAACTTATTGTCAGAAATGGAATTGAACAACAATGTAGCTAATTCTCAAGAAGTTTTATCAAGTCTAAACATATTGCCAGGAATGGAATTGAACAGCCATGTAACTAATTCTCAAGAATTTTCATCACGTTCAAACTTATTGTCAGAAATGGAATCGAATAACAATGCAACTAATTCTCAAGAGGATTCATCACAAAATAGAAGCCTCGAAAGAGAAGAACGCTTCAGAAGAGAACTTTATGAAGCAACATTACTTCTTGTAAGAACAATTAAAAAATTTTTAAATTAATAATTTTTTGATTTTAGTTAGATTCTGTAAACTACAACACTGATTTTTTTGAACTAGGATTAGCAGATGGTCGATTATTGCGTAATAGATTTGCAAATCCAAGAACATCAGATAATCAACGAATACTATCTGACAGAAGCAATGGTAATGCTTCTTCAGATAATTATAGAATAGTTACTGGAACATCATTACCAAGCAATGGATATGATGAATCATCAACAGTAGGAAGAAGTGTTCCAAGTAATGCCAATGGAAGAATTATTTTTGGAAACCCTAATAGTTATGAGGAGGGTAATAGAAATTAAATTTTATTATATTTTCATTTAATTTTTTTTTAATAAATTTTTTTTTTGTCTTACTTTTAAATTTTATTTCTTATCACTTAATATACTTATATATTAGTCATCAGTTAATTTATCGATACTGTTACATATTTTCTTTTAAATTTTATTTTATTATAATACTTTTTTTTTTACTTTTAGACTTACTACTATTACAAAAGTAAAACAAAAAAATGGATACTGTTTCATGTCGAATGTGTTTACAACAATTTAATTCTCTCTCTCTCTGGAGATGCCATGAATACAAAGAACATATTGAGAAATTTTTATTCTCTAACCAAGATAAAAGTTTTATGAATAAGAGTAATGAGACTCATATATTATATTCAAATAAAAAATTAAAAACAAGTTGTATTATTTATGGATGCAGAGATATAATATATGGAAAGAATCTTGGAAGACATGTCGTCAAATATCATTTTCATGACGGAGAACCGTTAAAATGCAATTTTTGCTTTTCATATTTTGAAAGTCATATAGCTACACTAATACATGCTATCAAATGTTCTAAATATGTAAGGATAATATTTTTAATAATATAAATTATAAAATAATTTTAGGAGGTTGAAAAGTATATAGAAGAAGAGGAGGTACAATTATTAAAAATAATGGATAGAAATAGAAAATGGATTGACGTATATGAGAGTAACTACGATCTATTTTCTACATGTGATTTTGTACTCTCGGGTGATAAAATGAATTGTGAACTATTTTCAAAAGAATGCTTCAATGGATCAAAAATTAAATTAACACTACCTTTAATGATAAAAATGATTGATGCCTATTTTGGAGAAAAGAATGAACAAAGAGATCAATTGGAGACATGTTTTGGTGTGACCGACCGAAATAATTATGAACAAGTTTATAATTTTTTCCATAACATTGCATCAACCTATCCCAACTTTTTAAATTCCCTATGTCAAATTTTTGAGTATAAACCAAGAAAGGTTGGAAGTGAAATTTTAATATCAAAAGAAAGAGTTATAGTTGGTGACTATTCATTTAAAGATGATATAAGCAATTTGCACTTAACTGAGTACTTTTGTCCAATTAATGAAATGATAAAGAGTCCTAACGGTGTATACTATTTTGTCACATACACCAATACTTTATTCACTATTGGGAGTCATGATGAGTGGAAAGTTAAAGACGGTTGGCACCTGAACAGAGATATGCTCTATGAATTATTATATTTAGCGGCATTGTACCATGATTGTAGTATCTTATATAATCTCGACAAGAAACATTTTAATATGCTCTTTATTACTATTGGGTGCCACAACGAAAAGTCTGTAAAGCGTATTAAAGAATTGTTACATGGTATCTCATCCATTCTCACATTCATTTATGACAAAAGATTGGGTGTTAATACAAGTCACGGACGTTCAAGACTTTCTCTATTCAATTCTACAAATGGTGATACTGATTTTATAAGAACTATTGTTGATAACTACAAGCATTTTAACTCAACTAGAAGTATCAATACTAATATCACTGAATATGACTACAAAAGTCAAGCAGAAAGTTTTAAATCAATTATAGAATGTTTGCCTGAAAATTTCGAATATAATGGTTCATATTTAACAAGGATAATTTTGCACCAATACGCTCCAATCAATTTTGAAACTTTAAGAAGAACTTTCTTATTAATGCCAAAGCAATATATCTACATTGCACTTGACAACAGAAATTCAATTGAAAGTCCAAATATTTACCAAGCAATTATTAATAAAAAAATTTCAACTTCCTGCATTGATTGTTTGAATGTACCTAATCTACGGCAAACAGTGGATTATGATAAGGAAACAAATGCTGTTTTAGAAAGGAAAGGTAATCATGTACAAGTATGTTAAAATATAAAAAGTATTGTTTATTAATTGCTTTGCTCAAAGATTAAAAAAAACTAGCACATGTGTAAATTATAGGAATTACCTTTGTTCATCCTTTGGATGTTTATATACTATTGTATGCCTGTTTTTTATATTGTTAATATTTTTGGTTTTACTAAAAAGTTATTAAAATTATATTACATTTATTTACCCAATTAAAATTTATAACGTTTTCAGGAAAATACAATACGTTCAAGTAAGAGGAATTGTACTGAACTGGAGTCACCAAATAGTCTTAACAAAAGATTAATTGAAGGTAAGGTAATATTTTATCCATTTTTATAATGATATATTATAGAAAGACTCATAGTTGAGAGAGGAATTAGAAAATTGGAAAATATCTTTGAACATATTTGTGATAAAAATATAATTTCTAGTTCAAAAGGAAAAAGGAAAGAAAGTTTTCATGAAAAGGATTTGAGATTTAGATCTGAAATAACGATTAAAAAAGAAGTTGATATAGACAATACTACCAGACAAGAGTTATTTTCAACAGTATCAAGTAATATGGAAAGGAGTACTTCACAAAAGAACAATGATATTTTAAATGTTCCACCATTTGAGAATACTACCTTATCAACATCTGAAGACAATAAAAATGTTTCTAATAAAGGAATTGAACAACTTCAAGTTTCAAGAAATAAAATGGATTGTGGACTTTTAGGACAATGTTCAATGAACATTATTAGAAATGAAAATAGTGATATTTCTCAATATTCATCAATGAATCAATTCATACCTAACATTGATACTACAATACCACAGGTAAGTTTATTATTTGAAGGAATGTAATTTTAACTTTAAGATATCAACTAATATGAATAATTGTACCGTTCAACAAAGACAAGAAAACATGATGTCTATAAACACAAATTCATACAATCAACCATTATCCACAATTTCTAATGTATTCAATCCTATTTATACTACTTCCACTTCATTACAAATAACACAGGCAACATTGACTACTCCTTCAATTTGTGGAACTTATAACAATTCATTTTTATCAAGCTTTCAAAATAACAATAATTATTCATTAGGTCCAGATAATTTTAATCGACAATTATCTAATTCTGAAAACCTTATATCTAAATATCTTGATAATTGTGATAATGCCAATCAACAACAACAACACCAATTCTACATGGATCAAAATAACATGATACAATTTAATCAAAAAACTTGTTTACAATTTCCAATGAATGGACCGAATGTTTTACCAACATATGATAATCAAAGTACACATTTCCAAGCAAATCATAATACAAATTTGACAAATTTAACAAATCTTCCACCCCCAACACAACAAGTCTATTCACAAAGGGGTACAAATTCTAGGAATGCTCCTTATCAAATTAATAATCATGACAATACAAAACTCTCTGGTGAAAAAAAACGTACAAACCGTAAACAGAATAACAAAGCAAGAAAAAATACATCTCCTCCACCAGCACCAGTATCTCAAAATCGTGCCCCAGGAAACTTGTCAGATAGAATTTTTCAGGATATTTTAAGAAATATACCACTTACAACAACTCTTTTACCTACACCAACAAATTACAACACTTTATTGGGACCGGATCTTTCATTCAACAATACTGTTACTGGGCCAAATCCATTAAATACAACGATTGGACAATGTGCAACCAATTCCATCTCAATGAGTGGTATGCCATTAAATATTGCAACATCTCCATTTATTCCAAATTTATTTCAATCTTCATTTTCACCACAATTTTCATTGATGCAAACAAATTCATTTCTTTTAAATCCTGCCTCTTCTCAATCAATCAACTCTGTACCTGGTGTACCAACATTAGCATCTCCAATTGTACCAATGAGTCCTGTCTTCAATACACAACAACCAATAGTATCTCCAACATTACTTTCTCCTACCTTTATTGTTCCACCACCATCACAACAGAATAGTAGTTGTTTATCTAACAATCTGAATAATACAACTTCTGAAAATAGTCAAAATGATTCTACAACTTTATCAAGAGGGAAGAAAAATAATTAAGATTTTCAATATTTACAAATCTAAATTCAGTCATATATATATTTCTTATAACTAAAAAGTAAGTTTTAATTAAAAACATATTAATTTAATTATATAGATTTAAAAACAATCATACTTATTTGTACCTATATTACATTAAATCTATCTAAAAAATGTTTCCTCTGTTATTTTGTTGTAATTAGTATTACTTACCTTCTAACATGAAAATATTTGGAATTTTATATAATTTTTTTACTTTTGTATATGTAAAATTTTAATTTGATCTATCTAATATATTATATATACATAAAATAAAAAATATTTGGTGAGAAATAAATTGTTTTGATTTTCAATTTTATTAAAAGATTGAAATGTAAACGAGGAAGTTTAGCTGATAACAAGTAAGGTATAAAATAATACAATGAAAAGGTATCATTCTTGTAACCTTTTTTGTTTACCAATTTTAAATATTCTATTAAATATTTAAAGTAAGTTAATCTTATCATTTTTGATTAATAATCATTAAAGTTTAAAAAATGAAAAATTATTACTTATTGAAATTAAGTTATTAAAATTTTGAAAAAGTTAAAAATATTTATACTTTAAACTTAATAATATAACATTTTAATGAATTAACTTTATTAATCTTTATAGGATTAATAAATATGTTATTTAATATTTATATCAAAAAAATATTATTTTCGTTTCCNAATATGGATACTTTAAATTATATCATTAACTCTCTAAATGTGTTCTTTGGTATTACATTCAATATCATATCAATTATTGTAATAAGAGTAAGTACCAATGATAAACAAATTGAAGGGTATTACACAACACTAATGATAATACTTTTTTCCTCTGGAATTGTATCATCTATTGTTACAGCTATCCTTAGATTACATATCCTCCATTTGTCAGGATCACTAATATTTGTTCCAGAACTACTTTCCCATAAATATTTTCACTTTGTTCGAAATCGTATCATTATTGTCATTGGTATTTTTACAACATACTTTACCTTAACATTACCAACTTCCATTATTATATCAAGATATTTAATTATATGCAGAAATATAAAATTAAGTATATGGAGGGTTATATGTCTTGTTTTGGTTTCTGCTATCTTAGCTTTATTAATTGCCAGTGGGGTTTATTCGATTATAGAGGAGGTACCTGATGAACTAATTAGTGGCTGGGTGATAAGGGATAAAATTAAGAGTGATTATATAAATATCTATACAAAAGGTGTAGGAAGTTCAATTGTAAGTTTTTTTTATACTGAATAAAATTTTTTAATGTCATTTTTTGTAGCAAACTGGTAATTGGAAAATATTGATAACAGAACTACCTATTTACTTTTTTTCAAACTATGCAATAGTAATTGTTTTATTTTACAAATATCATAAACATATGAAAACGTTTTCAGCGATAATGTCTGATAAAACCAAAATAATGAATAAGGAATTTATGATAATACTTATGTGTCAAAGTTTTGCTCCTATCTTTGTTACAGGTCTTCCTGATCTTATATACCTTTTATTATTGGTTATCAACGTTTCAACAGGTACAGAAACATTTGGTACAAGAATATATCAGTTACTGAATTTCACGCCAACAGTTAATGCTTTATTCTTTTTATTGTTACCCTCGAAGAATAGGAAAAATATTAAAACCTTCCTCGTTAATATTAGTACAATATTTCGCAACAGAAAAGTACATATTGACAAAAATTATATTGGAAAACAATCAAGAACCTGTAAAATTAATTTGAATTAATAATGGATTTTTTTATATAGTCTGAAAATCGTATTATAATGTTTTAAAAAAAATAAATTATCATTTGTCGTGATAACATATTGTTTTTTAAAATATTCAAAAGGATGTTTATTTAAAAATTTCAAGGACATTTCAATAACATTATTGTTAATTTTGTATGTATATGAATGAGAAGGTGCCGGAATGTGTGATTTTGCGTTATCATAATTTTATTATCATATTATTATCAAAAAATGTCTAATTTTTTGGAACAAAAATACGTTAATTTATTTTTCAAGGTCANAAAAAAAAACAAGAAATATCACAATAGAAAGGTAAACAAAAATTTTAGTTAATTTTTTTTAACCATTCTGGTTTTAATTCTTGACAAATTTTGATTGAATCAAACAATGCAAAGTAAATTCTTGCACCAATGTTAAATTTTCTTGCATCCCAAACATAATCTTCCTTCTCTGGAATATTGAATTCTTGAAGAGCAAACCCTATCATCATGATTAACATTAAACTTTGCTCTACCATACATATCTTGTAATTGTACATGAAACCATCATAGGATATTTTGAATGGCTTTTTCTCTCTTCTGAGAGTACTTGTTAATCTTTTGTAATGATCAGGAAGATAATTTTTTTCAAGTTCTCTTCTAACATCAGGTGGAGCTGATACAATGAGGACACGGGCAATATCAAGACCAATAGAACCTTCATGAACTGTTTGCCAATCAATTATAGCTCTTAATTCGTTAGTACAATTTCCATTAATATCTGTTTTGAACATAAAATTGTTAATCCACATATCTCCATGTGTAAGGACTCCTTGATTATTATCACAAGGTTCTATTTCATCATAAGCTTCCGAAGCAATAACTGCGTAATTATCCATTAATATGAGAACATCATCTTCAATTTCTTTAATCATTTCACTTGACATATATTTTTTAGTTTTTCCCCAAGTATTTTTGATATAACCTTCAATTTTTTTAAATGTTTTTTGTTGATAAGGTGGTTCAAATCTTCCTTTCCATTGATCATTTGGATTAATTAAACTATATTTGTGTAATTTGTAAACCTCTTCCAGAACAGACACTGTTTGTGAAACATTTAAACCAACATAAAAAGGAATAGTTTTTGAATTAGATCCAAGATACTGCATGATAACAGCTCCATCTTTTTTACCAATTTCATAAGCCTGTGCTCCATAACATTTAGGATATTTTAATCCCCTTATGAGTGGGGCAATATATATATAAAAGGTGCATTCAACGTTATGAAATCTTGTTATATGACTGAGAGTTTTGTCATCAGTTTTTTGAATGTTAATTTTTTGTTTATCAAATGACTCTCTAATACTTTCTTCTCCAGGTATCTTGACAATTATGATGTAAGGATCCTTTTTATGGTTATCCAAGTGGATACTTACCTTGTACACTTTGGATAGAAAACCTTTCCCATCAGAAATATCATAAGCATCAATCTATAAGGAAAAAATATTATATTTCTAAATGATAAACTTACACGAAGAATCTTATCATCTTCCCTGTACTGGGTGAATTTATGATCATTCTTCTCCAAACATTCAACAATCCATTCATTGGTAACGGAACCTCCAACAAACATCTCTTCACCCTGGTCTTTAAACTTAAAAATTTCAAGAACATCCATATTTTAAATCTTTTTTGAAAATAATTTATCAACGATTTGAATTGATATATTTTTATGTGTATGTCTAAACATCCTTTTTCCACCACTTATATAGACATAAAATTTAATAATAATTGTTGAACTTATAATTATTAAATATTTTCGTCATGCCCACTTTTATTATCTTTTATAATGTATAAAATTTAATATAATTTTTATTAAAATCTTTACAATACTATCAAAGATATGGTAAAAAAATTTGGTTAAAAGTTTTAACGCTTCCAAAACTTTTTTTACTCATCTTCCCATAATCTTTTATAAAAATTAACAGAACAGGACGATAGGATTATTAACTCGCTGATCTGGTTGTCCTCCGGTAACAAAATAACACATATTAAAATATACTTATATCAATTTTTTATGGTATAATCTTATGTTTTATTGAATAGTTGATTTTTGATATTTCGCATACTTTTAAAAACAAAATTATTTTCTTTTTGTTATATTGTTAATGTATTAGATAATAATATTTAAAGTTACTTATAAAGCAATTTTAAACTACTTTGTAGTTTTAACTTTTTTTTTCGCTACTTTTAATATATTATATTAAAAATGTGTAATATTTCTCATTATTTTTAAATAACCATTGTATGGAAATATTTTATAAAAAGGAATATATAAAAATATGTAGGTGTGGATGTGTCCCAATAACATAAATTTTTTAATTGTTTATAATATTAAAAAAATAAAGATAAAACATTATTTGATAAAAATAGATGAGTTCAAACTTTGTTATGATGTAAATAATTGAACAAAATTTTTTTATATTTAAACAGATGATTTGATTAAAAGCTTATTTAATTATTTTAAAAAACTCCTACAAAAATCATTCAGCAGTAGTTTTATCATGTTAAATCAATTTAAATGAGGTGTTCTCTTTTATCTGTTGGATTAATTTATTTTTGTTATTTTTTATTTCTACAATGTGTATGTTTTTTGTTATTAATTTTTTTTNTTTTTTTTCACAACTATGCATTTTAGAAGTCCATAATCAAAATAAGGAATGAAACCAGGGAGACGTTACTTGATAATGCACGTGATTCTTATGATAAAAGCAAACAGATGATGACAATTATTAATAATTTGGAAAAAAAAATTTTAGGGATAAATAAAGGGTAAAAAGAATTATATTTGATATTAATATTATATGATTACAGTGGTAATATTACTTATACTGATTTCAAAATTGAAGATAAAATGTTTAATCCAACATTATTTCAAGGTGACATTATGTTAAGAGATGTTCAGATGGAATATATAATTGATGATATGAAAAAACAATTAGATGAAACTAGTGCAACTACAACTATGGAACCGGAGACAGTTACAACAGAAATACCAATAACGGATGAAATTGACTTGACACCAACAATTGAAATGACAGAAAGTATTGAATTAAATTACACTAGTGCAGAAACAGATCAAACGACATACTTTCCTGAAACAGATTCTACTAATAGAAATTATACAGATAATACAACAGATATTTCCAATACAATTTCAATAGAAACAAATTATACTACTGAAGAAACCTCAAGGACAGATCAAACATCAGATATTCAGAATACAGGTTCAACAGAAATAAATATTATATCAGGGACTGATCAAACTACAGATATAACAAATACAGAATCAACCAATTTTAATTATACAACTGAAGAATCTCCACAAACAGATGAAACAACAAACAATAACAACACAGATTCAATAAAAACGAGTGAAATGACACAGGCTCCAAATGTGACTACAACAAAACAAACAACAATAGCGATATTATCACCTAATCCTAATGAAATTAAATTAAGTGGTAACAATTCAAGATTTAAGAGGAATGATAACAGTAATAATAACCCATTTGTTTACAATTGGAACCTACCCATTCTATATTATTCTGAACCATTAATTAATCAAGATAATTTGGTTAAAGCAATGAAATTAATTCATCAAAATACATGTATACGTTTTGTTAGAAATAAAAAATATATAACAACAGGCCAAGGTATAAATTTTTATCGTGGATATGGATGTTGGTCATTTATTGGTTTAGTTTTTGAAAATCAACCACAAGAGATAAGTTTAGATGTTGGTTGTGATGACAACGTTGGTATAATACAGCATCAAATAGGACACGCTTTAGGATTACTACACCAGCAGATGCATGTAAATGTGAGTTTGTATAATGATATTGATAGTGAGAAGATTAAGGATGGATTTGAAAGTAATATGATCGTTTTGAAGAATTATAAGACTCTGGAGACATCCTCTGATTATGATTATGGTTCTGGGATGATTTTTGATGATAAAAATATTGGTGTTAATGGTAGTCAAGTTATTAAACCAAAAATAAAATACTATAATGGGATGAGAAGTAATAGGAAAAAGCTTAATTTCAATGATTATAAAATAATTAATAAATATTATTGTAATAATAAATGCCCAAACAAGTTAACAACATGCAAAAATGGTGGTTATCAAGACCCCAATCATTGTTATTCTTGCAAATGTCCAGGTGGATACGATGGAAAGGATTGTGACGATATACCAAAAAGTATTGGTGCCTGTGGTGTCAAATCTAATAAAGCACAAGGAATATTAAAAGCTTTAGTTGGAAAAGGAATTTCGAATTGTTATTATCATATAAAAAGTGAACAATTTTCAAAGATCTATTTGTATCTTGATGCTTCACTAACTAATGAGATGCCTACTTGTACAGGGGATTCATCATTAGAAATCAAATATAGAATTAATAAAGATGTTACGGGTTTGTGCTTATGTGGGTTCAATAGAAATATTACAATTGTTTCAGATGGTAACTTTGTTATTATCCATTATAATGGTAAATCTTTATTCCATTATTTTCGTTTACTTTACAAACAGATTTATGTTTAACATGTTATTAATCTTTTTAATAATAAAACACAAGAAATTGTTTGGCAACATTTATTGTCTTTCCTCCTATATACATATATGTACAAAAAAAATAATATATACATTGGTTACCTTTCTTAATGTGTTACTCGACTTTACAACTTTCGTACCAAATGAATATTCTTTAACTTAAATAACGTTTACACTTAATTATGTACATGAGATCAAAATTCACTTAAACAGCATTTATACAAAAATGATTATGTACATTAATGATAAAATAAAAATCCAAAGTTTCTCTCTTCGCTACTTATTTTGCCTCAAAAGTTTTGTTTTTATCCTTGTTGTTATATACCTTGTTCTGCCTTCACAAATATTTATTCCCTATGTACATTTATATACATTATATACATAAAAAGTTAATAAGAACAATTTAAATTTTCTCTACTTCTTCCTTTGTTTTTTTATTGATATTAAAATAAGTTAGAAGATTAAAATATATTTTATTATTAAAAAAATAATATTCGGTGATTGTAATGTCAATTTGATGACTTTTATACTACAGTTAATAATTAATAAGCCTATCCCCATTGGTAAATGTTTACCTACCTAGTGTTTACTTTTAACAAGCATTCTAGTAAAAATTATGTACTATATCTGACCACCATGGATGTTTATACCACGTAATATTTTAAATGATACATATGATCATTTATTATGATGTTTTAAGGAAACATATTATCACTTTTTTTAAAAATCATTTGTATTTTAAAGTAATGACAATTTAGTTTATGAAAGTGTTTAAAAAAGTTAAAACTTGTATTCTAATGCTTGTTTATCATAATTCTGAAACAAATTTAGATGAATTTAAAAGTAATTTAACATCAAAACATGATTACATATGATTGAAAATTATGATTTTTATTTCATGTATAATGAAATTTTCTATTGTTACAATTTATAATATCAACTTTCTTGTACCAAATCTAAAGTTAATTTTTACTATTATAATACAATTTAATGTCAAAACAAGTTATGTTTAATGACAAGTACGAAGGACATTTATTAAATGAAAATATTTTATATACTTTAATAATGAAAAAAACATATTGTTGCATTTATTTGAAATTCATTTTTTATTTACAATGAAAGTTATATTTAATCTTATTTATATTTAAAAAACCTCAACGTAAAATAAATATGTACCCACTCGTATCATTGTATATAAAGAATGAAATATATTAAAAATATTATTTTAATAATTAACTTTAACCACTCTATATTTTACAATAAAAACATGCCTTTCCAAAGTAGGGCTTCTCAAATTCAAATATTATGAAATGACGTAACAAATAAACTACAAATATATAATAATTCATATATGATTTTGAATGTGGATGGAAAGGATGTCCTGTTAGTAGAAGACCATTGAAGAAGACATCAAAGAAACAAGTTAAAACAACAAACAAATATTCCAACCACGCAGAAATCTACAACTGTACAAACTACTGAAGTAAGCACAACCCAAAAAAGTACAAATAACACGATTACAACAGAAGTTGAAAATATCCCAACAACAAATATTTCTACTACACGAGAATCTAAAACAACTACTCGTGATGGGTCAAAATGTACAAATGAGGAGATCAACAAAATTGCGAGGTATTTAAGAAATGTAGAGTAAAGAACAGAGTTCCACTTGTATGAATAAACGATCGGATAGTCAAAACTACAAAACTTCTATTAAAACGTTCTTCATTTGAAGGCTACAATGAATATTCAAGATTTTGAAAATATACATTGTTTGGTAGCCAGGAGTGTAATAGATTAGAGATGGATCCTGAAAAATATATAGATGTCTGATATAGTAACATAAAGAACAATGATTTTGATAATTCAATTATAAGTCAAGATGTGTCTTAGAGTTTGGTCAAATTGTAAATAAAAGTATATACTAATTTGGTTGTTTTTTTATATATAAATAAAGATAAAATTAGCCGTAATTGCCTTCTTCGCTACTTTGTTAGTGTCATCTTGCCAAACTTGTCACAGATTTTCGTAGAATGACTAATCAGTTAATAAAATAACATCAAACATTATCTTCTAAAACTTTAAAGTTTTTGAATAGAAATGTCAAAATAAATTTCTTATCATTATTTTTTAAACAAAAGGTTATTTGAAACTATCATATCATTAAAATATTTAACATTTATTTATTGATACAATCAAAACGTTTTATGTTGAAACATAAAAAATTATTATTCTATTACAAAAATTAGATCAACAAAATTTTAAAACAAATCACATACATATGTCAATAATAATATTTCAAAAGTTACATCATTAATCTCTGTATATATGACCACAATAAATGATATCTAGAACTTATTTATATTGAACTCATTGATGAATGTTTTTTATGAAATGTAAATAAATTGATAAAAGTACATTTTTTCAGTTTTGTGTTTATAAAGAGTGAGAATAAACTTGTGATGGTTAGTTGATAAATAAAATATAAAAATGCTTTTAGATTATTTATTTGTGCTATTTTTTTATTTTATTTTGAATGTAAGCTTTATTCTTTATGTAATTTTTATCATTATTATTATATTCAGGTAAAAGGGGCAATTATTAATGATACTAATAAACGTTGGGGTAATCCAATTTTTTTTCATATTGGTAGGAATGTCCACCCATGGTACGTGAACATGGCATTGTCAGCTATACAACAACATACATGTATTAAATTTGAATTAAAATCTGAGGCGGAAATAAAGAATAAAAATGGTTTAAAATTCATTTGGGCAACTACATGTGGATCCGGTGGAGTTGGTCGTCAAATTGGATCATATCCTAATCAAATTTTGCTTGGTCCAGAATGTTATACGGATATCATAAAGATTCAAAGATATATATTTTTTGCACTTGGTATGTATTCAGAACACACTCGAATAGATAGAGATACATTCGTTGACGTTTATCCGGAGAATGCTTTTTCAGATTCTCGTACATATTTTGAATTGAATAATGCTAAAACGACAACTACATTTAATTCAGAGTATGATTTTGCATCAATAATGCATTACAATGCATTCGCTTTTGCAAGAAATAGTAAAAATAAAACTATAGTACCAAAAAAACATGGCAAATATTATGAAAAAATGATGGGTCAAAAAACGATGGTTGCTTTCAATGATTACAAATTGATAAATTTCCTTTATTGTTCAAACACATGTAAAAATACTAGTGTAAGTTGTTGGAGGGATGGTTATGAAGATCCTAATAATTGTGGAAAGTGTAAATGCCCTTTCCCTTTTTCTGGAAATATATGTAATGGTTTAATAGCAAATGATGATTCTTATTGTTACGGAAATCATTTTTCAGTTACGAAAAAAGAATACGCTCTTGCTTATGGTGGATTTAGAAGCTGTTATGCATATCTTGATGCACCAAAAGATAAACTTATATCTTTAGAGATAATTCTAAACTTTAAAAATACTAATCCATGCATAAGAGGTGACAACGTTCTTGAAATTAAATACAGAGAAGATAAGAGTGTTATGGGTCTTTGCTTCTGTGAAAAAGTTGAAAAATACAAATTCATTTCTGAAAGTAACCTTGTTGTTGTCATATATAAGGGTTACTATGCTGGAGATAAAGCCACAGTTATATATTCATTAGCTGAAACACAAATGAAATATCGAAGAAGGGCAATTAGAAGTCATAAGTAAAAAAAGGTAGATAAAAATTCAAAGTAGTTTTTTAGTTGATGTACTTTCAATATCAGTTAACTTTGTTACATTTTTCTTTACATAAATAAAAATAACATGCTCATCTATATAAAAGTTAAATAAATTATTTCTAACACTATCTATCAGTTGAAAATAGTTAAAAATACTACCACAAATGTTGTTATCATTTATTAACTGTTTATTTTTACAATACGTATACAAAAAGATTAAAAGTTTCGAGATAAAAATTTACCTAAAGAACTAATAAAAATAATGTAACAAAATGAACGCTTTAAGATTCTTTATTTTATGCGAGTACGAATTGATAATATTACAATGGAATTTTATATTCTAGTAATATTAACAAGCATATAAATTATGATATAATTTTTTTGATATATTCAAGGTTATATACATTTTTTATTTATATTCCATTTAAGATTAGAATTAAAAAGAATAAATTCAAGAAATGCAGTATCTACAAATTTTTGTTCTTTCCAAAATACTAACTGAGTTACCACCATAGACATCTTCAACAGAATAATTTTCGCAAATAAACGTTTTAACTTTGAAATAACATTTATGCCCTTTCTCTTTCCTTACATTGTTACATGAATCACATATAAATGTGTCTTCAAAAATATGAAGTACATGCTCAGGGGGATTATACTTGTTATAAATTTTCGATAACTCTTTTAAACATATATCTGTTAACGTTTTAATATTATACTTAATATTACTTTCAATATCATTACAATCACATATTTTTCTTACTTCCTCCTCAAAAATTTTTGAATCCTTCAAGTTTCTTGTTTGCTTAGTATAACTACCAAAGTTGGTTTCTTTGTAAAAGAAAAAACTCCAAAATTTTATTGGCATAAATGTTATCAATGTTTCTTTAGTTGTTAATGTTGCCAATGATAGATTTTTACATCCTAATAATGATGTTGGTATTTCAGTAATATTATTCTTCCCTATATTTAATTCAAACAAGTTGGTAAATTTGCCAAATTCATTTGGAAACTTTTCTATTCCATTATCTTCAAGTGATAACTTAAATAATTTATTTGGTAATGAACGTAAAAGTAGTTTAATCCCATCATACTTCATGTAGTAATTTTTTGAAAGTGTAAAATATAATAACTTTGTATAATTTTTAAGGATGTGATAAAATTTTTCTTCGAATGAAACTACTTCTTTTTTAAATGCTCCTATTATTGATAATTCTTCAATGTTTCTACACTGTTCTAATAGTAAAAGTATATCTACATTGTATTCGATTGTCAATGTTAAAGATTTCAATAAATCAAAGTTGTTGAAACATAATAATTCATTATTATTAGTAATCCTCATCAAAATTGGTGATTCATTTTTTAATTGTTCTATATCAATTTTGTTATACTCGCCAAGTCTTGTATTCTCCAAAGCTTCAAACAAGTAGGTACCATATTTCATATCAAAATTTTTTATATATATTTCCCATCGTGGAACCAATAATGCAACCGTAATCATATTATCTTTTCTATAATTATTAACCATTTCAATATTCATCTTATTCATCTAACACTGACACTTATACCTATAATTTAAATAAAACTTACGGGAATAAAAATTTCATTTTTATCAGAGCAAATCAACAAATATAAAAATGATTCATTATCACCCATATCATGAGTACATTTATGCTTACATAGTGAGAGAAAACTTATAGAATATATAAGATCCTCACCTTCTAACCTATCAATTATATTTATTTCACAATCCATAAATGAAAATTATGTTATATAAATGTTCGTTATATACATTTATATAAAATATAAAGTATACAATTGGAAATATGTATACGCATCTATCAACTACAACTAAAAAATAAATGGATTATTTTTTTATGTTATAAAGTCATCAACTACATTTAAATAGTAGAAATAAATATTTAAATTTTAATATCATATATAATAAAAATATAGGTAAGTTAACAATATAACGAAAAAATTGTTATAACTGATTTTAATTATACATTACTTTTGAAAGCGAGTTAATAGATTTATGACGCAATGAACTCCTATTACCATTAATTAAAAGACATTTCCCTTTTCTAAAAATTAATATCAATAAATTTATTTTACAAACTTTTATAGAAAACATTATAAGAAATTTGAACAAATCAGGAAATAATACCCATGAATCCTGTCAAAAGAAATTAATGTATAACAAGAAAATCAAATTGATATATTATACCTGCCATTTCATGTGATTGTATACGATTGAAAAGAAATGTTTCTTTTTTGATAATATTCAAAAAAACTTTTCAATATGATAAAATGTATTTATTGAAATGATTGAAGAAAGTCACGTATATTTTTTTACAATAAACTTTTATTCTGATTAAAAGAGGAAACTTTCAAATACCTTCTTCATTCTCCATTTTTAACATATTTTTGATAACATGTTTGGTATTGGAGAGTATGTTATATTTTCTTGGTTTTGTATTTATTTAATTTTTAAAATTTTTTCATTCAAATACGCCGGTTTGGTAATATTTTTATTGGTAAGCTACATTATCCAGTAAGTTTGTGTTGAAATTTGTAATAATTTTATGAAGAAAAATGTTTGAATGGGAATATTATTGGAAGAATAAAAATATCCCATCACCCAAAGGATTATTTGGTATTGGTCATTTAATAGATATAATGAAGGATTTCAAAGAGTGTGATAATAGATGGAAAGAAGAATGTGGTGAAACGTATGGGTTAATGTTAATGGGAACTCCAGAATTGTTAACAACAAACTTAGATTTGATAAGAGAAATTTATGTAAAACAATTTGAAAACTTTATTGACCGTGAATCCTTCTCTCCGGAGAGTACTGATAAGGATAAAAGTTTATTGACAAGTGGTATGTTTACAAAGAGAGGTGAAGCATGGAGAAGGATAAGAAATTTGTGTTCTCCAGCATTTTCTTCTGCTAAAATGAAAATGTTTGTTACCTTTTTTAATCAATCTGCTGATAAAACAATTGAAATATTAGAAGATTATTTCAAAAATAATAAAGAAGTTGACATGAAGGAATTGTGTGATGGTATGACATTGGACTCTATCTTCAAAAGTATTTTTGGATATAAAATTGATATACAAGAAGATCCAGATAATATTGTTAGGACATATGCTAAAAAGTTTTTTAATGTTGATATCAAAAATCCAAGCATTCTAATCTTAATATTGTTTCCATATACATGTTATTTGTTGAGAAAATATTTTGATTATCATGTTGGGACTCAAATAGAACATAGATTTTTTAAAGATTTGTTATCAAAATGTTTGGAAAGAAGAAGAAGGAAATTAAAATGTCATGATAGTAATGAAGCTCCAGATTTTTTCAATGTTCTTTTACATGCTTTGGAAGAGGATAATAAATACAAGGATAGTGATGAAGAAATAAGTTTTGAAAAAGCTACACAGAAGCAAAAAAATAAAGGAATGTCAGAGTATGAAATTCTAGGGCAAGGCTTTTTATTTTTATTGTCAGGTTATGAAACAACATCAACTTCAATTCATTTTATCCTTTTTATGTTAGCATATCATCAAGAGTATCAGGATAAATGTAGAGAAGAAATATTTTCTGCATTAAGAGGAAAAGATCTAAATTATATTGATTATGAAACAGTAAATAAATTGGATTACCTTGAACAATGTATCAAAGAAGGTTTAAGAATGTACCCTCCAGCAGGTAGAATAAATAGAGTATGTGTTAATAAGACAACAGTTAATGGTATAGTGTTTGAACCTGGAACCAATGTTTCAGTATCAATATTTAATTTACATTATGACGAGAATGTATATCTTGAACCTGATGTTTTTAATCCAGAAAGATTTTCATCAGAACAAAAGACGTTGAGAGATCCATTACATTATTTACCGTTTGGTTATGGACCAAGAAATTGTATTGGTATGAGATATGCTTATTTGAGTATGAAAGTTTATTTGGCAAAACTTTTAACAAAATTTATCTTTGTTACTTGCGATAAAAGTACAAAACTTCCAATAAGAATTGATTCTAAGGGTATAACAAAACCAAGTGATAAATTGATTTTAAAAGTTAATAAAGTTAATGATGATAAGGTACGATTTTTTTTCTAACTTTTTGTTTAAATAAATGTACTTAAATATAAATAATATCAACATTATTAAAAAATGGAACCTTAGTAAATTAAAAATCTATAATGAATAACTTTCTATTTAATTGTTTCTTTATATTTTCCTATCTCACTCTGATAAACAAATTTATATTTAAGATTTATATACTCCCAAGCATATTTGCCATTATAATGGAGGTATAAGAGGTTATTTTCTGAAAGTACATTAAATTTATAATTATATCTATTGCATAAACAAAGTCCAGTAACTCCTTTGTCAGCTTGATATCTTATTTCAATTGAATTGGCGCCATAACATTCCTCGGATGTTTCGCCATGATAATTTTCTATTTCTAAATATATTCTTCGTCTTTGTTTTCCAGCTTCAATATAATAATGACAATTTAATCTTGACTCTAATTTTAATTTTTGCCAATGATTAGTTGCTATTATTCTTTTTGCTTTACATTTATAATAAGTTACACCACCAATGTATCCTGAAAAATCAACATAATCATGACAAGTTTTACCTGTAAATCCAGATGGGCATGAACATTCATTACAATTTTTAGGATTCTGATAGCCTCCATGTTCACAAATGAGTTTTTTATGGTTATCACACTCATGAGAGCATATCATGTAATTTAAGGCTTTATAATCATTAAAAGAAACTTCAAATATTTGTCCCATTGTCCTATTACGAATAAAATTATATTGTTTAGCTTCAAACGCTACCATCGAACTTTCTCTTGTAAAATGACGCCAGAATCCATGTGTTATAGAGCCAAAATTATATGGTAATTTTTCTTCAGGATACAGAGCATAATTAACTTTTTGAAATTTTGATAATTTATACCCCATAACGTTATCCAAGTAAACGGTGATATGATCATCTCGATCTTGGCGATCATGTTCAGGAATTTGACCTAATGCTATATGAATTAACCTTTGTAAGAATAGTTTTTTATACGGACAATGATCTTCATCATAATATACATTCGTTGGAGCAGCCCCTATTGGTGTTTGTGCCCCAACATAAGGAGCTTCACATATTTTATTGTTTACGCTATTAAATAAGACGTTAATACCTTGTTCATTATTAGGAATTCTATTATCTACATGCTGAAATTTTATGCATGTATGTCCTTCTATATCTGCTAAAATTTTTTCTAACATAGGCCATTGAGTTATAGCTTCATTATAAATACGAATAGGAAGTCTCCAAGGATAATTTCTATTATCAACAATACTTATAGCTCCAACTTTTATTATATTTAATAAAAATACTAAAATGATTCTCATTTATAATTTAAAATGATTAAATAATCTCTTTAGTATAAGTAATTTTAAGCTACTATCGTATTTACAAATTAACAGTATTTGGGCTTGTATTTATAATACTTCCTCAAATAATTCGTGGAAAAAATTGATCAATTTCATTTTCTACATAATATAATTATACTTTAAAGGAAGCGTAATGTATTCATGCATTTTTTAAATTTATAAAAAACATAATAATTTAAAGTATTTATTGTCATTTCTGAACATCATTAGTACAAAATTTAACACATGGTTTTTAATTATTAATTTTAGTTTGAAGATACATTTAAAGTTAAACTGCTTTTATATACATAACATGTTAATTATTAAAATTAATTAAAAATATTTCCTCTATTTAGATATGACTTCATAAAGAAGAGTTTTTTAAATATTTAATATTTGGTTCTAAGATAAAAAATGATTCAATGTAGATTGATGATTGTTTCAGACTGATTGGTATGCTGCAAAGAAAGATATCGGTAAAAATAATAAAACACTTTTTCGAGATATATTAACATTTAATGAATTAGTAAGTATTAAACATGAGGACCACAAATATTTTATTTAAAATCAAATATCTCTTCATTAGAGTATCTTGTTTGATGTTTGATGTACAAAAATCCACATCAAAAATTAACAAAAATTACAATTTTTCAAAATGACTGATTTGCATGTTTTTTAATAAATAAAAATATATTTATAATTATGATTAAAAAATATGTGACACCAAAGTATCTTTGAGAAAGAATTAAAGTTTGATCAAATCAGCACAATTTTATAATATTGTAAAGACACTTTTCCAAATAGATATTTTTTTACTCATTAGTAGTGTATTCATTGGCGGGACATCTTTATTAACTATATTAACACTTTTTCAGACAAAATATATACCCCTAAACTATTCACAAAATGATACCTCAAATAGGTTGTGTAACAATTCGAAGAAGGAATTTATGTCAATGATCTCAAATAAATGGTGTAAAATTTGGAAAGAAATATTTATTGAATGAATAGTTTTTTAAATGTAATTATTATTCAAAGCGATTGGTCCAACGGCATTATTATTAGTAATGGAAGCTGGAATCTTGCACCTTATTAATACGAACAATTTCTTTAGAGCTTTTTTAATAACATTCCTTATCTTTTTATTGAATGTTAGAAAAAGAATAGCATTAAGAGTGGGTACAATATACAGGAGATCATGAAACAATGTTCCTAACAAACCAATTTCATCTGCTTTTTGGAGAGTTATTACTAAGAGGTATCCAATAATCGGGATACCAGCAATAAAGATAGGAAAACTTTGAAATAACAGTATCAACATATACTCCTTATTCAAATTATATGTTTTCTTGGACATGATATTTTGATGATCCTTTATGTATTTTTTGTATTTTTTATAATATATCAAAATTACTATATTCGCAATTGCAAGGAAAATTATAATCAAAATGTGAATAATGTAAGACCTATAACTAGTCTGTTTTCAATAGTAAGTTGAATTTAATATCCATATGCACTTACAGAATCCGCTTCAAATCCAATTTTATTTTTTCCGCTTTCAGGTAAAAAGAAATTTACATGAGTAAACTGGCAAGAAATTGCACTAGAATTTGTTAAACCAATTTTAGGATTGAATGCAGCGATAGCTATGACGATGGAGGGCAAAAAACTGGTAGAAAAAATAAAAATCATTCTTTTTATGAATAATTTATCTTCGGTACAAATCAAAAAATATCTTGCTATGACGAGTGTTCCAACGTAAAACATATTGAAGTATTCCAAGAATAAAGCAATTGATATTACTGCTAGCATAAAGTAGATGTTATTATATATTGGAGTCTTGAAGATAATGATGATATCTGTACTACATATGAAAAGGTTGAATGGATAAATTTTTTGAAATAATAAAGTAATTATTCCGGTTATGAATTGAATAGTTAGAAGATATGTATACCTTTTGTTTGATTTATCATGAAAATATTTTAATAAAGTTAACAAAGAGACAATATTTAACGTTAAACCTATGTAGAAGTTTAGAGTTGTAAAATACTTTGAGACACAATCCATTACGTTGAAATTAGTAAATTGTGATAAGCTTCAATTTGTTAGAATAAATGGTTGAATGTTATAGTTAACAGAAGGATTATTAGCTGCTGTTGAATTTCAGGATGGTATTATTTTGAAATTTATAAAGTTTTTTAGCTTAAAAAGAAGAACAACAAGAAGTATGAAGTATGATCAAGAAAAAAATATCCTTTTATACATTTAAAGTTAATCGTGAAGCATAAGGGATAATATATTACTAAAAATGTATATACTTTATAACATCTACACTTTTCATTGACGCATTAAAAATAAAATGCCGTTTATGAATAATATTAAAATTAATAATCATCAAAATAGTGTAACTAATGATTTAATTGCACAAATAAAATACTTATGACGGCAATTACAAGCAAGTGTGAACAAATTGTCATCACAACAACAAAAAAATTGTGATACTATACTTTAAAATATTATAATTGATATTAATTTTTTATATCTTTTTATTATAGAAGTTTAATGAAGAATCATTAATGTACTTTCTTGTTTGATATAGATGATAAGAATTACAAGGTAAGTTTTGTTATTATTATTAGTATTATAAAAAAAATATCATGTAAAGCCGGAAGTTATTTATAAATGTTTTTTAGCAATGAATAAACTTTAATTGACGTTTCCCTGTTAAATCCAGTATCATCTGAAGATTCTATCATATTTTTTAGTGTAATATTCTCAATATTCATTCATGGTAACAATAATTTATATTAATTTTTAAAAAACAAAAGTATAAGAATAAAGATTCCAGAAATAATTGAAATAATGGTGCAAATCAAAAAAAAGCCAAAATATAAGTAACCACAACTAATACCTACGTATGATAAACTTTTATAGAGTTAATTATTTTACAAACTAGGATATTTTTTAATCAAAATCTATCTTCACTAAATCTCTTGCCTTATCAACGTAGACACAAATCGGTATAATCAAGAGTATATATAACTTTTGATATAATCAAAACTATAATTATGAAGATGAATATGTGTTGAAACTAAATATAAAAATATATCAGTTGTAAGATTCACATATAAAATGTTGTTTGTGATGGAATTTATTTTTAATAACAAGAAATTGATATATAGAAATTAATGAAAGGTAAAATTTATATATTTTTTTATGAATTATTTGAGAAGATAACTGCTATTCCTTTTGTATTGTAATTAAAATTTTTTTAATCAAAATCTATCTTTACTAAATCTCTTGCCTTATCAACGTAAACACAAATCGGTATAATCAAGAATATATATAACTTTTGATATGATCAAAACTATAATTATGAAGATGAATATGTGTTGAAACTAAATGTAAAAATATATCAGTTGTAAGATTCACATACAAAATGTTGTTTGTGATGGAATTTATTTTTAATAACAAGAAATAGATATATAGAAATTAATGAAAGGGAAAATTTATATATTTTTTTATGAATTATTTGAGAAGATAACTGCTATTCCTTTTGTATTGTAATTAAAATTAATTTAAAGAAGCTTTATAAATTTAATTATTAAAGTTTATTCATTATTAGAATTACAGGAAAGAAATGTTGGTGAGATTAGTAAAAATAATTATTGTTGAAAAGATTGAATTTTAGGTATAATAAAGTGTGATACTTTTACATGATAAACAGGATTTTTACTTTTGAAAAACTTCTTCACAAGTTTCCTATTTTTTTATGGTCTTGTCAAATATATAAAAACATTAATTGATGGTATAAGGAAGAAGAAATTATGAAACAATGTACTAAATATTTTTGATAAATTTATTTTCCAACAGAATATCATAGTAATAATTGAGATTAACTTCAGAATGTTTCCATATATTCATTTTACATTGGTATTCTTTGGAACTTGAGAAGCGATTTTATTCACAATCTTATTCTTTTTTGTGAACCACTTCTTTATACAACATCTATTCTTATTTGGTATTATTAAATATAAAAAAGCATTAATAATTGGTACAGCAAAAGTAAATTTTTCAACGATAGTGCCAAAAGTTTTAAGAGAATTAATTCTCCCAACTACCAATATAATTATATATACACAAACAGGGATACCAACAAATAATAGTGTACAACTTTGAAATGTTAGTATGGACATAAATTGCTTGTTAAGTTTGTAAGTTTTCTTAGTCATAACATTTGAATACTGTTTGATATATAGTCTGTATTTCTTGTAAAATATTATCACGATAATGTATGTAATAACAAAAGACATTAGAACTGCTGAATAAAAAATGTAGAGTGAGTGATCATTCTTAAAAATATATTTACAATATTTCTAACTTTTTTTTGACACTTACATCATCTATAAAGCATCCAGTTATTTTATGATTAACATCTATCATAGATATATTGTTTTTTATCAATAGACGGGAAAGTAAATCGTATGTAGTCATGGTAGGATGACTAAAATGTATGGTGATTGCAATAATAGTACATGGAATAAACGAGGCTATTGCAATGTTAAAGGATCTTGAAGGGGTCAATTTCTTATTGGTACAGATTAAACAATATTCGGCTACTATCATTGTTCCAACAAAAATTATGTTGAGGTACTTTAAGAATAAGGAGATTGACATTATAGTTTTCATAACCCATATTTTGTATATCTCAATGTACTTAAAAATTATCAAAATCTTTTCATGGATAATTATTACATATATTAAGAAATATTTTTGCCATATTGATGTTACTAAACCGGTACCGAATTGTGTTACCATTAAATATTTATAATTTTTGTTCTGTTTTTCAGGTGAGCACTTATATAAAACTATTAATGATATTGTGTTAAGGATTACACCACTATAAAAATAAAACGTTGTCAAGTAATTTGTGATGTATTCCATTCCTGAAATAAGATAATAATTGTTGAAGATATGTTAAGTTAAAACAAGAATGAAAACTAAGCTAATTTTTTTCATGATCGTTATTTTTTTGTAAAATTATTCTTAAGTAACCTTCTAATATCTTTTTGAAACATCAAGAATACAAANAAAGCGTTAAGTGTAGAAATAAGAAAAATCAAGAAGAATGTATTAATAATTATTATTTTATTTAATAAGTAATAACATGGCAAAATAAATATATATGGGTTTCCAGTAATTAAAAGAGTAAAGGTTTGAAATAGTAAAATAGACATTTAATAAGAAAGAGTAATTTATTCATTATTATTCAGAAAATTAAAATTTATTTGTGATTAATGATGTTATTCAGAATAACATTCATTATTTACTTCTTTTTTTGTTAGTCCTGTAAACTTTTTATTAAGTATATTATTGTCTACAGTAACATTATATTTATTTATACTATAATAACTAATTAGTGAGTATTAATCTAGCCAGTTTACGTATGAGTTAAAGCACTCATCGAATAGTTTTAAAATGCAAGCTTTTTTAAAAAAAAATCAAACATATTAACACGCGTTATTATTTTATGAGTATATATACGATATTAAGAGACATTTTAAGACAGTACTTTTTTAAGTAGTCTTATTTAATTCATTATTTAACTAACAATGTCTTTAGAACAAGTATGTTCACAATATCCTATCTATAGACGACTTATTAACAATATTAATTCGATTACTGATATTACTAATCTTATTACTTCATCACCATCCCTCTACAACAATCTACATGGATCTACAATTAAAAAAACAATTAACGTTCCCAAAAACACACTTGTTTTAGCTCATGAATTTTGTGATACAACATTTGAAGGAAGATGGGTAAACATTAACATGATTTATAAAGGAGAACAAGCTAACATTGAAGAACTTTACCAACATTTTTTAGCTGCTCCAAAAGAAGATTTTGAACATATCAATAAGATAAGAATTGAACTTTGTGACTTTTATGATGTTTATGATACAGAAAAAATAGTTAAATTTACATCTGGTTTAGCTAATTTTATTGATGAACTATTCAACTTATGCCCAAATGCTGAAACGTTTGAATTATTTTCAATTATAAATGTACATTTTTTTATCATTAAAAATTTAAAGTCGTCAAAAATCAAGACAATTAAAGGTATAACATTTAGTGCAATGACTGACTTTGTTGATATTAACCATCAAAACTTTCTTGGTGCTGTCAATGGATTAGAAGGATTGAATGAATTTCATATCTTTGTCAGGGAGGTAGAACTGTATAAATGTCCATATTATATGACAATATTTAAAGATATTCTTAAACATTTATCAAAAAAGAAGGATAGTAAATTGGTCATCTCTGGAAACGTTACAGAAAGACATATCAATACTTTCAAAGATTTTCTTTCTTTTATTAAAAAATTTAATGTCAATATATCTCTTGAAGGAATCTTCCTTTGTCATCTAGGATTTTTCAAAACGTGTATTGATGATGCCATTGGGAGGACAATATATCCAAATCAAAATATTACAGAATTAAATGTTTCATTATGGAACTCAACATTATTCCAGGCATTATTTATGTCATTACCATCGTTTGTAAACTTAAAAACTCTCAAAATTGAATTGAATGATCAATTGTTTGAAAGAATGATACATGATTTGACGGAAGATACAATGTTTGATAAATGCTTCAGTCCAGAAATATTGTCAAAACTTTCAAATAATATTGAAGAATTTTATTTGAAGATAGAAAATTGGGAAGCAGTTTATGATGAGCCAGATGACTTGAATAGATCATATCCAATGAAGGATGATGCTGTAACAAGAATACTTTCTTACTTGAAGAGTGGAATCAAAACATTATATTTAAAAGGAGTACCAAATTTAACAAAGGAAAAAAGTGACATTTTAACTAAAAATTGTCCCAATGTTTCTAATTTATATGTATCTTCATTGTATTCAATAGATGAACATTTTTTCGAGAACATGAATAAATTGACCTTCCTCTATATTAAAGGAATTCACAAAGTAAATATCCCAACCAATGTAGACATGGTTTTTGTTTATGAAAAACAAAATGAAGAATGTGAAAAGATAG